>JABUQX010041663.1:0-20000 GCA_015478945.1 Trachelipus rathkii
CGGATGGTGCTAAAATTGTAAGACAATATTCAATATCTGGCCTACAATTTATTATACCCGACATTATATCGAAAACAATACTATAAATAATTAGTCTGGCTCAGGCATTAAAGGTGTTGTTAATTTTTTAACCTAAGTTGTTCCCTAGCTCTGGGTTCACAAATTTACAATGGAAATGAAACAGCAGCACTAAGAATGTTACACGACTTGACGGGTTCAATGCCAATAGTTTTGTTGAAATTGAAAAAAAAAATATATCTAAAACTACATAATAATTAGTTTTTATTTTATTTTTTATTTCTATTGCGAAGTTCATGGATAATTATAGTTAATGTCTACAAAAAGGACTAGAAAAGAGCATTAAACACGAATTATTTTTTTTCTTAAAATTCTAATAAATCAAAATAATCATGATCTAATCCATATAATAATAAACTAGGTTAAATATAATCATTGAGTTTTTTTTAATTTGATTTTTTTGCCGGCGTGGCATCGCTGCGTTGTGTTAACTAACCGCGGCGTGCGGGAAGAGGTGTGTAAGCTGAGCAACTGAATTTCCCACATGTCCACCGGGAGACTGATATAGGTCCGGGTTCACATGTAGACTACGTGATTGCGTCCACTCCATTTTGGAGGTTGATTGAAGTTTCATGGCAATGTACCAACATTTAATTGAAGGTTCCCAGTTATGAGTGTATGTACATACCTTTCCAATAGGAGTTCTTGTCTATAGCCGGGATCCCAATAGGCAAATATAAAAACTTGGGATCCTTCGAGGGCTAGGAAATAAAAGTGGGATGAATTTACTGTTGAGTGGGAAGGTATTATAACTGCGAACGCAATTCTGCCACCAGGATAGTTCACAATTGCACTATATTGTACACCCTATATATAGTGACCTTGTTAGCTCTGGCCTGATACCTTGTGTGGAGCATGCCCAAAGTATGGTATCGGTATGTGGGATACCCGAGTTCTTCTACTAGCGCAACAAGAAATGGGTTATGTAAAGGAGGCCTTCGACATGCGTATCACTTCTCATTACATTCTCGATTCTGGATAGTATCCCGCGGAGATAAGCCCGAGAAATACAGAACCGTGAGGTGTTCGTACTGATGTTTTGTCGGCTGGGGCCTCCGGAGTAGTAGCCGTGGCCTTCCGGTCTCAACGAATGCTAATGGTTATAGTCTACAGCTATTGCTGATTGTGCTTGTGCCTTAGGGGCCTTACATGCGCGATGGAGTGTCAGTCACATCTACTGCATTGGTACACTGGATAACTTGCCTTTCTAACCCTAATTGAAACATGTCGTACAATCTGTACTAATTATTATATTATAAGATTTTTTTAAAAAAGTTATATAAAAAATATCAGTTCAATAGATTTTGGTTACGCTACCTTTGTGAAACTTGTGGTTGAGAAAGCTGCGTGAATGCACTACGCGCTGTATGTTGATATCAGGAAATGAATGCACGTGAAAACGTTAGGCTATAACTTAAGGCATGATAGATAAATTTCACCAGACAAGAAATGCTTTAGAATCTGCCTGACCACTACAATATACTAATATATATATAGTATATATAATATATATATATATATAATATATATATATATTATATATATATTATAGTAATACATATACTATATATATAATATCATATATTATATATATAACATATAATATAATTATATTATATATTATATATATATTATAGTATAGGGTATTGATTTTATATATATAGTGATAATATTGATTTGTATATATATAATAATTATATATATAGTATATAGACAATCCCAGGTTAGAAGTTACGCCGCTGGATTTTATTCAACATCGTTGCCTCCTCGGTAGAAACCTCTTACCCAAGAAACAACACTTTAGAAAACCATTTCTCGCGCAAATGCTTTCCGAACGCAAGTCCTCGAGTTAAATTTACACTCTCAGGTAGCGGTTTTTCGCCTTTTTCAATAAAACTTAGCATCTTCTTCCATTAGGCCTCAAAACTCGTTCCTTCCAGAGAACTCTCCAGGATCTGTGTTTTCTAGGCGCCTAAGCTTCCCCATTGCTGGTTAGAGAGTAATGCACAAGAGTATATACATTAGAATATAAACGTAATATATCAACCTATAATATTTATACTGTGCAATACTATGCATATGATTATATTTATTTGAATACTGTCGAATATTTTCAGTAAAATATTGTGTGAGGTCCTGTTTGCCATTGATCCTTTACATATATAGATAAGGTAGTACTTATTAACTATAATTAATATAAGATATATATATATATATATATATATATATATATTATATATATATATATATAATATATAGTAGTATATGATATATATATCTACTAGGTATATAAATAGTAAGTAATATACTAGTATATACATTAGTATAATGAATATTATATATATATCTATGTCATTAATTTAACTGAGCTTTTAACTTGGTGTAAAAGGAAAAATATAGTAATAAGAAACGGATTAAAATGAAATTTAGAGCTCTCGAATCTTGGTGTCAACGTTGTTTAATTAAAATAATTACGTACAAACTGGAACATGGTCTTCCGATGATTAAAAAAACAACAAACGGACAGACTCCAGCAGTGCCCCAGCAACATCTTTAAAGCGTTTTCGTTTTCTGCATCTGTGCTAAAAAAATGCTTAAGTTTTCGTTCGTTTGTCAAATTTTAGCGCAAAATAGTAAAAAAAATGCTCATCAAAGTAAGGAATTTCCTTAATTCTGTTAGGTTGCTATTTTATACAGAATTTTTTGATTCTTAATTTTTGATATTGACTTAGAACTTTTGTTCTTGCATTTTAAGTGCTCATCGTTGTGGCTTATACAAGTGTGTTAATTAAATTTGATTTAGTGTTCTTATGATATAATATTCGTTTTACTGAGTACCGTAGTTGATCTTCTCTCAACCTCTGCGTGTGCTTTGATGTCAAGCAGGTGAAAAGCACGAAACATTTTAAAAAAGTAAAAAAAAAAAGGTAGTTGTCAATAGGGTTTGTGAAAAGAAAAGGTTTGCGTAATATTAGCGCAGAGAGGCTTCACCCCTGATTTTATAAAAATACAAGATATACTCTAAAAAATAATAATGAAGAATATAAAAAAAAACAACGTGGGCAGTCTCTTTAAAGAAAAGATAAGTTTACAGCCATCTCAAATTTTGTTAAAACTCATTAGACTTTTCATTTTTGGATACCATCCTAGGTTCGGTGGTTCATTTCAGGCCCTGCTAGGTTCAGCGTTATGTATATGTTTTGTTAGGGTATGAGGCACGCAGAGAAGATCAGCAAGGTTACTTTTCTGACTTCAGGAATCCATTTTGTGATCTTTGAAGTGCCTCACTCAGGCCGCTCACTTGGTCGTACTATGAGTCAATTTACTTCATTCACTATAGTATATATAGTTAGTAGTGTTAGTATATATAATATTAGGTATAATAATATAGTCTATATATATATTATAGGTATATATGTATATATGTTATTATATATTATATATATATAGTTGGTAATTAGTGTACATTATCTCCTTATAACACGATTTTTAATGAAAATCACATGTCTATATGACTACTACAATGAAAAATAGTGAAGAGAATAGATAAAAAAGTATATATTATGGGTAATAGTTCGTGCTTTAATGGTGAATTGTTTATCATATGCTATCGATTTGTTTTTTGCCGATAATCGTAAGTTATCGGATTAGTTGTTGGTTACCGGCGTGTCTAGTTGGTCGGTGCCTTCATTTTTTGAAAAAAATATTGGTTTTGTTCGAACGACGGTAAATTGACCTGGCTTTTGGCAAAAATTTCATAAATATTTTTCAAATCTCAGATTGTTTGTTTATATAGTTACGTATATATTAATTTTAATGAATTCATTTGAACAAAATTTATGAAAGGTTGAATAAAATTTCCATACTCATTTTTGCAGATTACTATATTAGTATGATTAATGATCTATGATATATATATATATATGTTATAGTATATATATATATTTATATTGATATAATAATATTATATATTATATATTATAGTATATAGTATAGGCGGTGTTATATGTGTGTTAAGTTGTGGTGATATTGGACAGGCTTCTAGTAGTGGTGAGTTATAGTATATTATTAGTGGTGGGTAGTGTAGTATATGGGTGTTAGTATTTGATGGTGTGATATTTGTATTTGTCGTGTGGTGATATAGTGTGAGTATAATTATATATAGTTATATATAATATTAATATAATAGTATTATATATAACGGCCCATTAGGGGGCGTCGATAGCCGCCGGGGGAATCTTAAGGGTGGGAG
The DNA here is from genome assembly GCA_015478945.1 of Trachelipus rathkii. NCBI lineage: Eukaryota > Metazoa > Arthropoda > Malacostraca > Isopoda > Trachelipodidae > Trachelipus > Trachelipus rathkii. The sequence continues at coordinate 4,331 of JABUQX010041663.1, forward strand.
CCTTGTTTCGCATATAACCCGTAGCGGGAGGGGCTGGAGTGGACCCCGCGACACCAAAAATACCAAAGAGGGGTTCGAGACCACTCCCCAGAGGGGGGGAAGTAAGTCCCTACCCTAATGTATCCCCGGAAGGCCGAGGAGACCTCGCGACTCCTGCCATTCTTGGGCGGTCTGGCCTCTTGGAGTAGCCCATTAGTTTTAAAAAAAATACGATATTTTTTTTTACCAATTGGGTAGCCCTTCCAAGGGTAGTGACGCCCGGATGTTCAGGAGTTCCGGGGTCTCTCGGCCTTCCGGGGATTGACTCCAGGGTAGGAATTATTCCCCCCTCCGGAGAGGGGTCTCCTGGAACCCCCGCATCTTTGTATTTTGGAGTGTGGCGCGGGGGTTCCTCCGCCCGTCCCTACGGGGTCATTGGAAACGTCCCCCATCTGTTCCGTCGGGGTCGAAGCCCCCTTACATGGGCCGTGAATATATATATATATATATATGATATATATATATATATATATTATTATACTATATATATACTTATATATATAGTATATCTATATATAATTATATACGCCCATAATGGGCTGTGATAATATATAGTATATATATATATAATATAATCTATATATATATATATCTATATATATATGTATTACCCACCATATATAATACTAGCCCATAATGGGCTGCCTCATAATATTATTATAGTATTATATAATATGTATATATAGTCATAGTATAATGTGCTATAGCCTTATATATTCTAGCGATTGTCTTACTATGAGTTATTGGGTAGGAATTTGGGTTGTGTTTAGTTGGTGCGTTGTGGTTTGGGGGCGTTGTAGTATTTAGTATATTTATATATATTATTAGGTTATATATCGTGGGCATGTATATCTAGTATTTGATGATTTGTGTGTATCCTTATGTTTAATAGGCTAGTTAGGGAGTGTAGTGTGTTAGCGTATGGTGTTATATGGGGGTTTAGTTGTTAGCGTGAGTGATGGGTGATATCATGATTTTTATTATATAATGTGACATATATAGTAGTATATTTATATAGTTATATTAAGTTGGTATATATCGTATAGTTTTGATAGGTAAATGTGAGTAATTGGTTCAATAGTTTTCGCTTGTTTGTGGATGAATGTTGTGCATATGTAAGTTGTCGGAGAGGCACATCTTTGTCTTGTTTTCAATTAAGACAACTTTGTATCGTGTTATACGAGCCTTGCACGCAAAAAGAATTGGATAAATGTGAAATTGTGTGTGTCCATGTGTTATATATTTTTGCTAAAGCTGGTGTATGAGAGTGGTTAGTTGCATCTTTCCTATGGTCTCAGTTTCTAGTGTACAATAGTTACAGTTTGTTGTTTGTTCGTTTATGTGGAGATACTGTTAAACTCTTTTCCTTGTGTCTATGTGAAAATAGTGTCAATTTAAATAATTTCATTTACACACTCGTATTTCAGAATTCCTATTTAAACGTAAATTTAATAACATAAAGAAAGAATTCATCATTTATGGATCACCATGGGTCATTATTCCAGAAAATAACTTTTTTTTCATTTTATAGGTAATATATATATAATATATTATATATATATATATATATATATACTATATATATATATATATCTAACATCATCTATATATATATATATATATATATATATATATATACTATATATATATATATACTTTGAAAAACCACTTGGCAACGTTGCATGGTGGGAATTTTTATAAAAATCGATTATCTTTTTCTAAAAGTATCGATATACCCACCCACCAATGAGGCAGTTATTGGAAATAATTACCAAATTATTTGTCGGCTCTGTTTAGGAAAAAAAGTACAGACTCGCAAAAATTGTGAAATATTCCATAACAAGGGATTTATTATATATAGATGTAGGATTTTCGTTTTTACGCAATTTCGATTTTGCTGTGAATTTCGAACAGCGCAGAGAGCAAGGCAAGACTATGACCAACAGATATGTATATTGGCAAATAAAGAAAATCAAATCCGGGTTCACAGAAGGTGCAAGAACTGAGGATAATCTTTTTATTTTTCACAAACTGCGTGGAAGAATCATACAGAAGACACCTACCATTAATTGTAGTTTCTATTGACTCTTCAAAAAGGCTTTTGACTCAGTAAGTAGGGAATCACTGATAAAAGTTCTAAAAGAGTACAAGGTCACCATGAAATAATAAGCGCCATTGCACAAGTATATACAGATGACAAAACCTACATTAAGTTGGGAAGGAATAGAAAATGTAGAGATAGAGGTTACTAGCGGAATAAAACAAGGGTGTACAGGGTCTACTACATTATTCAAACTTGTTACTTACAAAATAATTAAGAAACTGGAGAAAGAAAAGGGATTCAACAATGGTTCCATAAAAATAAACAGTCTATTCTTTGCTGATGATGGACTGATCTTAGCAGAATCAGTAAATGACGCAGCTGCAAACATTAGGACATTATTACAGATAAGTGGGGAATGTGGTCTAGAAATCAACAAAGAGAAAAGCAATATATTGATTTTTAATATGGAACAACCACCGTTGGAGATTGAGGGAATTAAAGTGGTGGACAAAATAAAATATCTTGGCTTATATGTAAACAATGAAAGAAATATGTTTAAGGCTCAGAAGATGCATCTCATAAATAAGGCCCACACCCTGGCTAATCAAACAGGTGCAATCATTGAGAAGAGCTGCAACAAGCTGCTCATAGGGAAAACATACTGGAAAAATGTGGCTCTCCCAGCAATTTTATATGGATCCATGTAATGTCGCTTCACCAAAGCAAGAAATATGACAAGCTGCAACAATTGAAAATACAGTATAACCGAAAACTACTAGAGGAAATAGGTACACCCAACTGCAGATCTGAGAGGAAGAAAATTGGGAGCTTTCCATCAATGCAGAGAATAATACTAACACACATCTCATCTCTAAACTGACACACTCAATATCAGCATGGAAAGAAAGAAGTCTTAAAGACACATACTTGGAAAAGCAATGAAAGCCAGAAGGAAAAAATGGTTGGACAACAGCTGCATTCGCAGCTACATGCGCAAGTTAGATGACAATAGTAGCACTAGAAAGGCTAAACATAAAAGAAATCGCTCGAAAAGTAAAAAGCGTGGATCTACGTCAATGACAAGAAGAATATAGGCGAGCAAAGAAGTCTACATGTACCGAAGATGGAAAACGGAAATTGTAGAAAGCTTAGACTACGACAACTCCTTCTACTCAGTGATACTTTTTAGGGCCAGATCCAATACATTAAACCTAAAATGGAGAAACAGGTTCACAAATGGAGAAATCAACTGTGACATATGTGGAGTTGAAGAAGACTTGACTACACTTCATGTGTCATATGCCAGATATGAAGATCTTAGAAATCCAGCTCATTTGACTACGAAGACAATGCAGAAAACCCTAAATGAGATTGTAGGAAAGGTGGCTATTTAAACCTCACAACATAGAAGAAAGTTAAATACATCTTTGGGAAAGATAGTTAGTGTGGAACCGATAGAAGTGAAAAAAGGATGTCTAACAACAAATGACAATATAACAGCGGAGGAATAATGATGGGAGCCTCGTAATATGAAAACTTGCAGAGCCACTGGCAATATAGAGAAAGGTGCTAATAATCAATAATAATAATAATAATGAATAGTAAAAATGAATAATAGATAATAAATAATAATAAATAATAATATAATAATAATAATAAGTAAATGAATAATCAATAATAATAGTAGTGGTTGAGGATGTCATAATTAAAAAAAAAAAAAAAATGATCATCATAAATATAAAAGTGTAATTACAATTAAAAAATTAAAGGCGGTAGTGATTAGAGCCACTGGTAATCATAGAGAAAGGGTTTTCCTATTAATAATAAATAATAATATAATAAGCATAGTGATAGTAATGATAATAATGTCATAATAAAAGTCTTATAAGCGTAAAAAGTGCAATAATAAAAGGTGGCAGTGATTAGAGCCACCGATAATATAGATAACAATATGATGTAGTAATAAAGTTATAATCATTTATCTTTGATATTAAAATGTGAATATGGTTACAATAAGAATATTAAATGAACATTCCTAGTCACAAAGAGGCAAGTTCATAAATATTTTATTTGAAGAAACTTTTATTATTTAATGATTTTATGATATTATTATGTTTGTGTTACATTTTTATTCCTTTTTTTTTTCTTTTTTTCTTTTTTTTCTTCCTACTTCTTCTTTTTACTTCTTCTTCCTATGTATTCAAAATATGTTTGCATGGCTACATCCTATGTATGGGAATAGCTGTATGAAGTTTAATCATTTTATTTTCATTTTAATTTGTTTTTAATAGAGATAGTACTCAACTTTTTTTTCAATTTTTTAATTTATTTCCTCTCAAACTTTCTTCATTTTTTCTTGTACGGAACATATTTTTGACATTATTTTCAACTCAATTTATTTTCATTTTATTTCAATTTATTTTATTTACGTATTTAGCTAGTTTCAATTATTGTTATTTAGTATTGTATTTTCATCTCATCTCATTTTTTTTTATTTCATTTTATTTCATTTATCTTAACTAGTATCAAATATTTTCCAAGTTATTTTTTTTTCTATTTTAATTCATTTTCTTGTTAGTTTGTTTTTTATTTGTGTCTCAAATGAAAACATATTTACTTTTCTATTTTATGTTATTTTTTATTCCTATAAATTTATTTTATTTTATTTTATTTCATTAATTTTTATTTTATTGTATTGTATCTTTTTTTACTTTACTTTAGTTTGTTTTATCGTTGTCTCATATGAAACTCATAGGTAGCCATATTTATATATTTTTTTATTACATAATCTTTATTTTCATATCTATCCAATGGTACATTTACTTATAATTTTTTATCCTATTATAATATTTATGATTTTGAAATACAAAGTTTTAAATACAACATTTGTTAAGTGGGAGCCGTTGTTAAGGCATGCCACGAAACTTGTATAAATAAATAAATAAATGAAACCATAGTGTAACCTTTTCTTAATAAAAAAAAAGTAATAAATTCAACAGAAATTTTTTCCCTAATGTATATTCAAAAATTTACGCAGTATATATAGATTATATTTTATTCAGTTTATAATTTTTACAATGTTTTGGATAATAATTTGTAAACATTCTTCATATACATAGAGATATATATAGATTTTTATATTTTAAAATCAGTTATGTACTCTACTCGGATTCTGTAATAGTGTTTAAAATTTTTTGAACGGTTTCCCGCAGGAGTTTGTTGAGTTTGAATAATTTTTTAGAACGTTTTGGATAATAAATTTTCAAATTTTTTTCGGTTTTTGTAGTTAATTTTTTTTTCAAATACATATATATTTAGTTTCGTTTTATTTAAAATATATATAATATACTATATATATATATATAATGTATAGTAACCTAATATATATATATATAATATATATATATTATATATATTATAGTATATATGTATAGTAAGTACTATAATAATATAAAAGTCGTTTTTAAACTGATTTAAAACTCAAGACATACCCTAGAGTAGAACGCAATAGATATCAGGAAGTCAGGGTTCTCGGACCTCTAGGTGGGACCACGGGGGGGGGGACTTTTCGTTCCCCCCCCCCCCTCTGTCCCCCATCGGCTCGGGCCCCCTAATGAAATATATGTTTTTAGGGGCTCGAGCCGATGGGAAAAGAGGGGGGACAAAGTCCCCCGTCGTCCACCTAGAGGCCGAGAGACCCGACTCCTGATATCTATGCGCGTCTTCTCTAGGGTATTCGTTAGTTTTAATTTATAAAAACGACTTTATATTTATATATATATATTATATATAATATATATATATATATATATATATATATATATAATATATATATATATATATATATATATATATATATTTACACTGATAATAAGCTTTATCGCTGATTCCAAATATTATGTAATTGGTTTTTTTCTGTAAGTTATAGTTTTTTGAGATAATCTTCTACTGGCCCTTTTTCTTGGAATTATGATCAAATCATTTTTTATCTCTCTTCTCCTCGTCTCTCTCTCTATCTCTATAATTATATATATATATATTATATATATACTAGATATATATATATAATATATATATATATATATGTAATAATAGTATGTATATGTATAGATATATATATATATATATAATATAGTAATTGTAACAAGATATTGTTACAAAGAGGAAGACAAGTCCAGTACTCACTTTGTTAATAAAGGAAGTCTGGCTCATCTATAGAGAGGTGCAGATTGCAAAGTGATCTTCTTCCGCACTTTCTCCTGTGACGGATGTCGTGACGGATCTAATCTCCAATTGATAGTTTTACTTTTGTGAGTTGTCCCTCAAGAACGACCACAACCACTGCCGAGAATTTATGTCACGATTAATAACAGAAAAATAAAAAGTTTAAATAACGATTAAGGCTGCAACCACAAACAAAAAAACACTCACCATCAATGATGACACCACATGCTTTTGGCAAATTAGATATGAAAAAGTGCAGCTATGCAATTGACTTGGCAAACACTAAAGTGCATAAAAAGAAAGCGTTTTTATTTTTATTATCTTATCTTTTAGTTAAATATTTAGGTTAGTTTAATTAGTAATGGGTTAATACATAATAATAATAATGGTAATAATAATAATAATAATAATAATAATGATAATCATAAATAATAATAATAATAATAATAATAATAATAATAATAAATAATAATAATAATAAGAAATGGAAATAATAATAAATAAAATACCAAATGCTCAAATAATAATTACATAAATCTTTACAGTGGGCAACTCAACCTTGTTGCCCTTAGTCAATTGATTCAAAAATTATATACAAGTCAAGAAAAATAAATCTTGCTATTGGCCAAGCGGTCAATATAGAACAAACCCAATAAGGGTTAAAGTAAGAATTCGTAATAAATTGTTACAAAGAGAGGCTCACCTTAGATGGCTGTGCCATTAGTAAATAATTGAGTTGTTACGTGGTGGGACACAATTAAATTGGGACTCTCTCAAATTCTTACAAACTCTGAGATATTTGTTTTTGGGATGTTTGAGTCGATATTTTTCTTTTCTTTACTTTTCTTCGTCCCGTGGGTGGTTCCTTTTAAAAAAAGAAACCAGTATAACTCAAGTGTTGTTATGTCGTTAATTCCAATAAAAAATAATTTACTATCTTCTGATCATCATATATTTATAAAAACTTCATAATAGAAAACTTTTTAGGCCTCATTAAAAAATGACAAACAAAAATGGATTCAACACTCACCCGGTAATCCGGGAGAAATCAATCTTCCTAATCTTCTTTTCTTTGTGTATTCGTGTATTCCTACACTCTGATTGTGATTGTCCAGTCAATATTTATATTACAACCTGGGGGGGAAGAGTTAAGAAGAGAAACGTAACATCATTTCACTCCTCCCCACCCGTCGACATTAAGTGGCGACGCACATGCTGGCTTACAGTATTTGATGAAATATCTTTGTGTTCAAACAAAAACTTTCCTCTTTTAAATTAACTAAAACTTTCTTCTTTCTTGAAATCTTCTTGTGAAAAAAATCATAAAAATAATAGGTTCTTTCTTTAAAAAAAATAAAACTTTCTTGGTTAAAAATCAAACGTCGGTGACTAGCACTAAAGTGCTAATCACATAAACGCTTAATATCTTGTTTAATTTCCTGACGTGGGATTTCATGGCCATGAGAGGCGAAGAAACCTTCCGAATACGCCAGGAATTCATTAAATTTGGCCTCCCATTGTTGTTTAAGGGGTTGAAGGGAGGTTTCCACTGCCACTTGGATAGTAAGGGAGGTACTTATATTGCTGTCTACCGACCGGTGTCGTTGTCTCCTTCTCTGGGTAATATTATAAGGAGCCCCTCGCAATTCCACCCGTCTTGGTTGAGTCCTGGCTCGCTCGCGAGATGCCGTACCAGTACCACGTCTATTGTTTGGACGTTCTGGACTTCTGTTAAATCTTATTGGGGAATATGCACGTGGACGAGCGGCCTCTAAAGGGTCACTCTCCGTGCCTGTGATATTTGACAGCTGAACAGTGGGGGTTGGTGCCGTAGTCTCAACTATAGCTCTATTGGTAATAGATGTTCTTATGCTTAGGTCCCTTGAAGGGCCTGGCTGAGGCTCTTCCATCTCGGTGTCCTCCACTGCTGGTCGTTCCTGTGTTGCAGTTGGAAGAGTAATGACATCTGGTCTCACATCCCCAGGAAGGTAATGACATCTGGTCTCACATCCCCAGGAAGAGGGTGGGGCCCTTGGGCGAACACCCCTACTCTATAAAGGCGTTTCCAAAAATTTTTACATAAGTCTGGAGTGGGGTGTAGCCCATCCTTCAAAAATCCTTTATCACCCAAGGTATATATATTCCCAGCCATAAACATCTTCACCATTTTTTTATATCTTGTGATGGAATCAACAGAATACATGACAGGATATGTATATTTGCGATACCATTGAATGGTATCTCCTCTCAGCATCCGTAAAGACTCATGTGTTCCTTTAGCTTGCATGTGCAAGATTCTATCACCAAAGGCTGGGTCCTGTTGAAATCTTTCCTGAACCCATCTTGGAGAATCCTGGAATTTTTGGGCATTATAATATGCTAAATCAAGAAAAGGTGGAATAATGAGGATCACTCGCATTGCGTCATTTATTTCAGCACACCGCCTAGTGAATTCGGAAAACCGTTGAGCAAACTCTTCATTTGAAAAGGTAAAGTCTGCCACGGTTCCCCAATACTCCTGACGATAGTCCTCATGAGCGATTACCCTGCGTTTTCGATATGCCTCGGTAATAACAATATACACCAGCATGTGTGTGTAGGTTGAATCAACTATTTCTGGTATTTTGTCTTGTAGCTGGTGCAATTTTATCCCCGGGAACGAATGAAACACTACTTCCGCTCCCGGCACCAAATCAGGAGTGAAGGCTTCCTCCATTTCTCTGACCCATGAGTGGCCCGCTACAAGAATCTGTAACAATATAGTTTACAATAATATAACGATATAACAAAAATAAATATACATACATACATATATATATATGTATACATATATATATATGCTCACACACATACAAGCCTATCATACTAAAATATAATTTTAAATTGTAAAGTTTTTTTGATAATTTTTTTTATTTTAGATAATGTTATACTGCTTATTCCAGGGTTAAACAAAGTAATTACTTCTTTTTACGACGTTCCAATAAATACGGAAAAACAATGGGCAACTCTTGGCATGCTCCTCTCGATCGCGTATGCGGTCGCAAATTATTAGATACCGATGGCGGCATCCATACAGGCAAGGATTGTACTTGATCTTCAAAACCCAAAAAGGGTGGACTTTGTGAAAAGGATGATTCCTGATTTTCACAAATTAATTCTTCGTCAGCTGTTGCTGCATTAACTCCATCTCCTGTAATTGATACTATTGGAGTGGAAAACCTATTCATTGCTTTCACTAAATCTTGGTTGAAGGGAACATACGGAGGGGATTGATCGGGGATGGCAGGACCATTGCTTGGCTCATCTCCCAACGTCTCTCCGCCTCTTCCAATAAATCTGATGTGTCCCACATCAAGTATGAATTAACTTCTTCCTCTTCACTCGCTACTTCATCCGGAGTCTGAGGTACATCTTCTTTTTCATCATTCTCATCATAATCGGTTTTACTGTGGTGAAATTTTACGGTGGTGAAATTTGTCAACACTTCATTCATGGCATTTTGTATAGTCGATATAGTTTTCAATTTGTTGGCAATGTCCTCCATTTGGTTTGGATCCATCAAGAAACCCTCAAAGATTGATTCGTCTTCATCTGTGTCTTCATCGAAACCGTCTGAAATACCTTCAACATTATTCGAATCACAACTGCTAATTATTTCCTCAGCTTCCGGAAACATAAATGGTTCCGGTTCTTCTTCGTCATCCTCCATTGAATATTTCTGAAAAACTGGATCATTCACCAAGTAATCCGGTGGAGTCTTCCAAGGACGTAATTGTCGATGGTGGGCGCGATACTCTCGCCCATTTTTCAAAGATTTTATAATATAAGTGACCTTATTTTGTTGCACTTGTATGATTTCATAAGGTCCATAATAACGTGGTCTAAATTTATTCAATGTTAGATCACCCGGAAGATGAATTTTAAGTCCTACTAACTGATGTAGTTCGTAAGGAACGTACTTACTATGACCAGACTCCCAGCGATCTTCTATTTCTGGGAAAGGAAGACCCAGAGACAGTTCATGAGCCCTTTTCAGAATGTTTTCACATGGTGTTAAATCGGTTTCGGAATGTTTTGTGTGATTATATATTAATATTACCTGAGACAGATCATTGTCCCACGATGAAGGGCTAGTGATGGACATTCTTAAATATTGACTGAGGGTTCTATTTACTCTTTCCACCGCCCCGTTTGACGCCGGAGTGTATGGTGTTGTTAATACATGCCTAATGTGCTGCTGTCGTAAGAGCTCCTCAAATTCTGGGCCAACAAACTCTCGTCCATTATCCGTCAGCAATCTTTCCGGTAATTTTGGGAGAAAAGACAAGATATTATGTTTGAATGCATTTGCAACTGTTGCGCTTTTCTTATTCTTTATTGGTACGGCTGACACCCACTTTGTGTAATGATCAACTAAGACAAGTGCATACTGATTACCTCTTGATGAACGAGGAAATTGAATCAAGTCCATTGCCACCAACTCAAAAGGCCGAGATGTAACAATTTTTATGGTAGGTGGGGCATGGATAATATTTGATATTTTGTAGGCCTGGCATTTATAGCAGGTAGTTGTTATATCTGAGCATATTATACTTATTTTTGGATGCCACATTCGCTGACTTAACAGAGAATACAACTTATGCTTCCCTATGTGGGCAAAAATCCAGTGTGCCTTAATAGCTACCTCGACCAGATATTGGTGAGGAACTATCAAAGCCCATACTCCATCAAGCATTTCTTTATACAAACAGTTGTTATGGAGACGAATATACTTTTGGGATCTCGCAAAAGGTTTCAAGGATCCATTGAATGCTAAATTCTTTACAATGGCATTTCTTAACTTACGTAATAAGGGATCATTATTCTGCACTTTATAGAAATCTGTATGACCCAAGTCCAATGGATCCACTATGTCTTCTTCGTTTAGCCTTATTTGACGAATCACTGGTACTCTCTCCACCTCCCCACCATTCCTTGGTGGAGGGGCTGTTTTGTTATCTATGTTGTTAAGCGTCAAAGATTTCGGCACTGTTGAGGGTTCCTGTGGTTCTTCCAAAGACACATTTAAAAGATCAAATTCCTGGAATTCTGTAGTGACAATCATCTGAGTCGTTGGTCCTTTTTCAACACTAGTAATTCGTATAGGAACTAACAAATTATAGTGTATGCCTCCCAAACAAATGAGATGGCAAATACTTTGGCCCTCGGTGGTACCGAATATAAGGGGTTTAGTGTCACCATAATATACGTAAACCTGTACTTTATTCACTTCTGCAAACGCCTGTATAGCTTGAGTCAGCGGGAACTGTCCTATGTTTTTCATTAGCTGTAATGTCTTTGTAATATTTCTATTGTTCTTTCCGGTAGGTAGCCCGTATTTTTGGCGGTTATCCAGGAGTTCCTGGACAACAATTTCTCTCAATTTTCCATGTTGATCTGGTGATCCAGACAACCAGGAAGAGAATGCCTGAAATAACGAATCCCCGCCCCCAGGCAACTTCACTTCCGTAAACCCCTTTGGGATTGTATTCACTTTATCAGACTCTGCATTATCTTGTTTTTCCAGGGGAATACCGATTGGTGATCTTGACAAGGCATCTGCCACTACATTCTCCTTACCAGGAATATATCTCAATTCATAGTCCACATCGTTCAACTCCTCAAGAGTACGTGCCACCCTTGGATTGACCAAAGGCATGTTGTGCAAGAACAGCAAGGGCTTGTGGTCTGTATGGATGACCACTTTTATGCCATATAAGAAAGGTTTCAAGGCTCTGACCGCCCATCGAATGGCAGCTATCTCTCTCTCAGTGGTGCTATAACGCTGCTCTGCTTTTGAGAAAGTGGTGGAAATAAAAGCTATTGGCCTCTCCTCTCCAGCTTGTTTCTGAGCCAAACATGCTCCTGCTCCGATGTCTGAAGCATCCACATATAACAACAACGGGACTGCTGGATCTGTTCGATCTGGATAAGTTAATACTGGTGGTTCAATCAAAGACTTTTTCAGTTTTTCAAACGCCTTCTGACATGGTTCATTCCACTTAAGGGTTTTTCCACTTAATAATTCAAAGAGAGGCTTGGCGAACTCTGAACAATGGGGGATATGTCGCCGATAAAAATTAACCATGCCTAGAAACTGACGAAGCTGGCGAATGGTCTTAGGCGTAGGGAATTTCATAATCCCTTGTAGATTAGAGTCCAGGGGAATCATTCCTTGTTCTGAAATTTGATGTCCCAAGTATTGTACTTCCTTTCTTAACATAAATGTTTTAGATGGCTTAATTTTAAAACCTGTCTGCTGGAATGCCAGAAGTACTTTTTCTAAAATTTCTAGATGTTTTTCATATGTAGCACTTACGATGAGCACATCATCTAAGTACACCATGCACTCATTCCAAGGGATATGGGCGAGCGCATATCTCATGCCTCTCTGAAATGTGGCTGGACCGTTTTTGACACCAAAAGGCATTCGTAAAAACTCCCAATGTGACAGGGGGGTGGTGAAGGCGGTCTTCTCTATACTGGTTTCTTCCATCTCGACCTGATAATAGCCTTCACCAGATCCTTTAGTGGGTGAAAATACTTCATCCCCTTTAAACTAAAAGAAGCATGTCTTAAGGATTTTGGGATAGAAAACTTCTCCTTCGTGATTTTATTGAGTTCCGTATAGAATCGATGCATTAATCGCGTATCTGATCCTCTCCGGCCTCTTCTTATTGGAACAACCGAGCGAGGAGTAAGGAGATTTAACTTCTTGTGGATGATTCCTGTCTTCTGCTAGTGTACAATTAGCTTTCTATTTCCTGTAAGGATATTGGGGTCTTGAGGGCGCCTATCTGCGTACCTGAACAGGATCATTCTGTCAGTGTTTCTCAATGCCTGTGTTTAATTACATCAGGTACGCCAACATCTGATCTCCCAATACTCAAGACTGATGGAAAACCGACTTAAGGTCGGACATTGGGTTCTTGCTGCTCGGCGGTTATGTCTGACTCATGCACTCTGAAAGCTTGAAAAATTCCTTCCGTTGTCCACTCCTGCCGATCTTGTGGTTCATTTTCCGCTAACTCAACTAAATTAATGGATGGGTCTTGTATATTAGCCAACTCCAGATTTCCCATGATGGTGCCTTTTCTTAATTTCTTAGGTAATTCTCCATCATTTCGTGCTATTAACAATGTCTTATTCTCATGGAATTGTACAATTGCATTCTCAAATGTAATATCTTTCGGCAGTCTTGAATTGGCCTCTATTATCCCTACTTGTTCTGATTTTAGTCCTATACTACTCTGCACCTCCACAATGGCACATTCTTTTGGTTGTATCACTATACTTTCGGTCAATGCACATAGTATTCCCTTTTGTTCAGTCCGCATATCTACAGCTACTGTTTGCACATAATTCCCTCGTCGAAGGACCAGTTCCTTTTCATATAAGTCAGGCAACAGGCGTTCCTTTTGTAGCAGATCATAACCCATGACCAGATCGTATCCCATAACCTCATCAGGGATTATGATAAATCTCATGGGTTTTAAAACATAATTGGTGGATAATTTTAGGGCCAACATCACCTCACCTAGCACTGGAAATCGCACGTGCCCTATCCCTTCTATGCTCTTATAAGCTGCGGGTAATAATGGACATTTTTGTTTGTCCAAGGCATGGAAACACCTGGTGGATACCAGACTTGTCTCTGCGCCCGTATCAACAAAAGCTACACAAGCCTCTATTTGAGGTTGATCTTCAATGGTCACTCTCAAAAGGAGGGTTTCCTCTGGCGCTCTAATCATGTTGTACTTTATAACTTTCTCCTCTTTTACTTCAACTTTAACTACATCATGCTCTGGAGTGTTTTCGGTAACTCGTTCTTCCAGAATGGGCTGAGTACTACTGATTGAAACCAATGGAAATATCTCTCCAATGCACTGAGGATCCTCCTGAGACTCTCCAGGAACCACCTCTTTTCTAACATCGTTTGGACTTTGTACTATTTCTGACCTTTCATTCTCCAACATGAGGTCTTCCATGTCGGAGTTTACTAGTTTCCCGGTTTGGTGGGACAGTCTTTACCCAAATGGCTACCTTGGCAAAAAGGACACTTAATCTGATTACCATTTTTGTCAGGACAGGCGGCTACTAAATGGCCTACTTCCTTACAACGTAAACATCTATTCTGGGACTCATAACAATCATCAAAGGTATGTCCTCTTTTCCCACAATATTGACATAGAGGCCTCAATCGACACTGGCTCATTAAGTGCCCGGGCTTGTTACAATGAGCACATGTTCTTTGATTCTGTCTATTGTTGCTAGACCTTGACGGATACTGTTGATCTCTAGACCTGGCCACTGAGGGTCCTGATTCATTCCTATAGAATCCCTGAGTAGTCTGGTTTTGTCTGCCGGGATTATTAACTGCCGCTGATGACGCAACTGTATTAAATTGCGGCGAAGAAACTTCTGCACCCGGGGTCTGTGTCCTCTGGCAACAACACATTCTCAAACTTTCCTTATTTTTAGGTATTGGGAACAGAGAGGATGTCTGCTTGGATACTTGATAATTTTTAGTCAGGTCCACAACTTCTGGACTAGATCCTTCTTTCTTTCCTTTTTTACCCTTAAAACATTTGTCAACAATAGCCACCAGTCTCTCCCAAGGAAGTGGATGTCCCATTGCTGTTTCTGTAGCCATCATTGTGTCATCTACCCTGTCTTGAATGTTCTCTGGTAAACTTTTGAGAAACTTTTGCTGTACTATAGGCAATTTCATGACATCCTGCCCCGGGAAAGCCTTCTGGGCTAACCCAATTAACCTTAACGCATAGAGAGGGATTGTTTCCTCTTCCATTAAACTTGCATCTGTAAACTGTTCTGTTTCTTTCCTTGTTTCTTTTTCAATTTCACTCTTAAACCAAGCTAACATTTTTCTCTTTACTTCATCATATTCAAATGTTGTTCGAGCTATTATTTTATATACTTCCAAAGCTGCTCCATCTAAGTGGTTTCCCAAAAGGGGTACCATACCTTCTGTCGATCCTGGATATTTAGCCAAGCAGTATACTTCATAACGTTGAAAGAATTGCACCATTGTTTCTCCGGTTTCCAATCTATATTTTCCTGGAGGGATGACGCTATGTGGTTTTCTGTCCCTTGACATATCCTGCATCATGTTTGCCATTGATTGAATTAATTGAGTATTTTGCTGCATCAGTTCCTTAAAAGTTGGTACATCCAGGGATAAATCTTGTGGTGGATCTTGCATCGAATTCGGTATCCGATCTTGAGCACCTGGATCAGAGTTTTGTGAACCAGTTTGCGAACCATTGGTGGTTAATGGTTGAGGATTCGTCCAGAAATAGACTC
>JABUQX010041663.1:30000-36662 GCA_015478945.1 Trachelipus rathkii
TAGAGCTTTTATTTTATTACAATTTATTATTTTCACGGTTATTTCAGATCAGATTGATATGTCATATCTGTACGCTTAATGGTTTATTTTTATTTTATGATTATTTTTTAGAAAGATTTGAGAATGAAGACAAGATCAGTCTTCACTAAGCAGGACATCGAAAAGAGACCGATTAAAGATAGTATGAAGATATGTCATTTATAAACGTAAGTGGCAAATATTAAGCAGATTGAGCTTATTAACCCTTTATCTATTTGGAATATAGGTAGAGGGCTTACCCCGATTTTATAAGGAACTGATGTAAATAATTACCATATTTTTCTACGTGTTGGTTTATTTAAATAGATTTTCTGTATTTAACTACAGTTTTTAATAACTTATTTTACTTTTATATTTTAAATATAATAAATTTCCAAGAACCATATGCTAGAGTTCTCCAAAAGATTACTGTATCGTGGGAGTCCAGTTGAAATTGAATAGATTCTGTATAATATACTTTTAATACTTGTTATTTTAATATTTAGTTATTGAATTTTAAACTGTTAAAGATATTGGTTTATTGATTTTTGGCTTAGCATAATTAAACTTGTAGTTGTAAAATGTAGTACAAGTTAATAAATTATTAATAATTTAAAGTTGGTATCTCTGTTGATAACTGTGGAACTGTGATATGAATATGCGAATAGCTGCCTGTTGGTTTGAATGCAGAGATTGTTGCTAAGGAAGGAGATTTGCAAGACTGATGAAAATATAAGAAATTGAAAGAATTTGTTTTTGAGCTGAAAAGGAGAAGTTAAGAAAAAAGTTATTGTAGGATGTCGATGGAGAGGAGCGGATTATAGGGAACAGAATAGTATCACCTAGCAGGAAGATGAAAGGGAAAAGGATAAAGTAGTTGATAATAGGCTAAGTTAATTCTTTTGAAATTAGAAAATAATAATTTATTTATAGATCTCGAAAGACAGTCAGCCTTATTGTAGGCCAATTAGACCACCTCCAAAAAGTAAAGTTACAGCTTAGCAAAGGAATATTAAGGTTGGTTGTTTAGAATTGTTAAAATTATAAACATATAAAATGTTGTAAAGTAAGAAATTTAGGCTGCCTAGCATGAAAGGAAATAAATTAAATATGTTAAAGATAGCTATGTATTTAGTGTGTTGTGTTTTTTAATAAAAAAAATAATAAAAAAATATATATATGTAGGAAAACTTATATATGTGGGCGGATGTCCAAAATTATATATATAAACTATATATATGAATAATATATATAATATAATATAATATATTATAATATATATATATATATAAATTAAATATATATATAATAAATATAATATATATATATATAATATATATATATATATATATAATATAATATAGCTATATATATAATATATATATAATATATATATAATAATATATAATATATATTATATATATATAATATATATATATATATATATTATAATATATATATATATATATATATATATAATGAATGTATTTATGTATAAATAGATGTCTTATGTATTTGTAAATGTAAGATGTTGTGGTATAAGTGGTAATAATGAATTAAAATATGTAGTATTAATGAAAAAAAGAAAATAGTTAAATATTAAATAGAGATTAGAAAAGTATTTAAAAATAAAAAAAAATCGGTAAAACATGAAATATAAAAGATGACCTTGTTATTTTTCTTTAAAACAGTTTTGAAAAGCAGAAATTACGAAAGAAATACGACTTGAAAATAAGAATACAAAAAAGTGGAAACACTACTATGACGTCATGAATAACAACCAATATGGCGGACGTGGAACGGAAAGCAGTTCACTTGAAATTTGAAGCTTGCCTTGTTAGGATTAGCTCTGTGTGCTCTGCGTGATCTGACCATTTTTGGGTTAGCTTTGTTTATATTTTTGTAAGTTGTTTTGTTTTAGGTCAATGCACTTGTCATTTGGAACTGGAACTGTTCAGAAGTGTTTTCTGTTTGTCTGTGATATTGATATTTAGCTTTCAGTTAGAATTAAACTAAAAACAGTGTTTGTAAATTGATACAGCTTTGGTTAGGAAATTGAGAATATTTTGATACCGAGGGATTTTGCTTGTAAATAAAGGTAATATTTTGGAAAGTAGTTATTGATGAATTATTTATTTTAGATTTTATCAGTGGCCATTTTCTCGACTATAAGAGCTTAGCAGTGGCCATTTTCTTGTTTGTGAAATTTTAATAGTAGCCATTTTCGTATTTATTGAACTTAGCATTGGCAATTTTCTCGTATATTGAATTATTATTGTGATCGAGTGGCTTATTTATTGAAACTTAAATTGCATTATTTTATGAATTGTCAGTTAGAATATTTATATGATATGATGATATATATTAAAGTATAACTTTATATATCACTGCCAATCGGTTAATTTCTGGAACCGTAGCTAGAATTGTTTACAAAGAATCAGGATACATTAACACACTATATCCTATATGTGTTAATAATATTAGTATTTTAGTTTAGTTTTGAAGAATAAAGTTGTATAGAAAAGCCTAAATTAAATAAAAAGGTTTTTAGGATAGTTATAATAAATAGTCAAAGATTTAAATTATTACAGTCAAAATTGTTGTGGTTTTAGGAAAGTTATTTTATTTGTTTTGTTTTGTGGAAAATTAAAGAAAAGAAAACAAGATTCATTTTACTGAGTTGTTCCTTGAGTAGATCGATTGTTGGTATTTTATGAGCTTCAAATTGAAACATATATTAAGCTACTTGCTGACATTTTGAAATCTGCCGGTTGACGCCATTTTGAAGTCACCGGCCGACGCCATCTTAAATTAACTGACCGATGCCATCTTGAAAATAACTGACCATTGAATAGTCAACATTTATTTGACTTAACGTAAGTTAATAATAGATCGTGGACGTTAACTTGACAATTTGAAAGTGCATATTGGACTTGTACTTATTTAACTTAAGCCAATTGAGACTTTGACATTTCAGTTGTCTTTTGTTTTGAGCTTTTAGAACTTAGATTTTAATATAGAGTAAAGTGACTTTACGTTTTGAGACTCTACATTGGTTTGGACTTTGACATATTTGAATTAAATTTGGACTTCGATATTTTTGAATTAAATTTGGACTTCGATATTTTTGAATTAAATTTGGACTTCGATATTTTTGAATTAATTTTGGACTTTGATATTTTTTAATTAAATTTGGACTTCAATATTTTTGAATTAAATTTGGACTTCGATATTTTTGAATTGAATTTGGACTTCGATGTTTTTTGAATTAACTTTACATTGGATTAATTCATATTAACTTGGACTTATGATATCTTGGCATACACTTTGTATTTAGATAGTTTAAATTAATTTGAGCTTTTGATATTTTTAGAGGACTTTATTATTTGATGAGTTGCAGTGAATTAGAGTTTCACTTGTCACAGGTTGGCTTTGCATTGAGAGAAGAATGACTTTGTAGGCTGAGCATTTTTCTTAACCTAGACTTTTGTTATTTTTCGAGATCGATTTTGTGGCTTTTGATGAATTTAAATGGATTGAACATTTTATTGATTTAGATTTATAATCTCATACTTTATTTAGAGATATTGGTGTAACATTGAAATAACTCAGCTGTGGTTGACTTTGAAATAACCTATCTTGGTCTGAAAACGAAAACTTGAGTAAATACTTGACATTGACTGTTATTTAATAATTTAATAGGTTATTAATTACCCTTTGAACAAATACAGTGAACTAGACTTTAAATTTTATGGAGATACTTAATTTCAAATACGAATTTATAAGAGTTTAAATCAGAAAGGTACACAATGTTCTAGTCCAGATCGAGGACTAAATTTTTGAACTTTATGGCTTGAGTAACACACATTGCATTTGAGCAAATTCGTTTATTTGATTAGTTAAGACCAATTGCACGAATTTTGATGAACAGCAGTTGGAACTTTAACGGATATTACGTAACTTAAATAACTTTATTTAATTTTGGATGAACTTTTTATGAGAACATTTAGATACATTTAGTTCTTGAAGTTCTCGAGGGCAACTTTGCTAAACGTATCTGAAAAACTAAATACGAATCTCTCTTACTAAAACAGCTACTAAGATAGAGTTTTAATAGACACATAATTTTTTTATGCAATTAGAGAACAATTAAGAAATAGTTTAAGTTTTGACCACAACGCAATGACGCTTTGATATTTAGTTTATTAGTTACCCACTGTACGATCGATAAGTTGGATAGTTTGGTGGTGGAGGTAGTCATATCTACCTGCACTACAACAAGAATTTAATTGGTACCGTGCCCAATTCGGACTGTGTTTTCGTGTTCATGCGGTTCCTTTTGCCTGGTATTTGTTTTCCCGCTTTTCACCCGTAATAGACTCTTTGGTGGGAGGAGACCCTTATTATAGGCTTAAATGAGATATGATGCAAAATTATAATAAAGTCAAATGAGATAACATATTTAAATAGTAATTTTGTAATAAAATTGATTTTTTTAAATATTTTATAAAAAGAATGGTTGTTGTTTTGCTTGTGGTGAAAAAAGCCATCAGATTAGAGAGTGTAAGTTGAGAAATAAAGAAAGAAGAGAACCATCACGAAATATAAAAAGAATGGAATGTGCATTTTGTAGAAAAGGAGGCCATTTGGAAGCACATTGTTACAGAAAGTGGAAATGTTGTTTCTTTTGTGGAAAGCAGAATCACAAGATAGAATATTGTAAAGAAAGAATGAAAGACAAGCAAGAAAAAATCAGTAAAATGGACCAAAAAGAAGTTATCAGTGTGAAAGAACAGAGAGCAGAAATGTTTTGTTTATATTGTGGAGAAGCCCATTTTATGAAAGAATGTAGAGATTTTCAAGTGAATGTGTGGCAGTTGGTACTTAGATTACAAGAGCTTGAGGCTCGGGAAACGGATCGGAACCTTGAGAGCGACTGCAGCGTTCTCGAGGAAAATATGAAAGAAACAAGTTGCTCGAATGAACAAGTTTATGACGTTGCAGAAGCAACACCGCCAATATCTGAGAAATTAGAACTAAGCAAGAAAGTCAACAGCGTACAAATAAAGAAAACTGAAAAGGTTGAAAATAGTAGAGATTTAGATAAAAGGGTTACAACAGAGAAGAACAAAAAAGGAGCTTGGGTAAACCCAGCAGAAATATGTAGGAAAAGAGGAAAGAAAAAGAAAAGAAAGTTACATCATATAAATAGAAAGACGAGTATGTTTTAGGTAATAAACAGGAAACATTTTTGTGTATATTATTAAATATTTTGCATTTTGTAAGAAAAATAAAAATATGTACATTGCTGTGGCAGTTGGAAACAGTTGCTGTGGCGATGAAAATGCGATATTTGCTTGAAATTTTGGAAAGTACATTGCCTTGGCAGTTGGTAACAGTTGCTTTGGCAGTGAAAATAATAATTAATATGAATCATTCTTGTGATGGATAAGCAGTTTTCTCCGAGACTAAAGAATATTTTTGCCTTTGACCAATTGAGGTTGGAGAAATTATTTTGACTTGCATTTTATATTTTTGTTTCATTTCAGTTATATATGTTTGACCAGCCAAGAAGATGCATGACAGAGGAGATAGACGAGTATCAGCTTTGGCCGAAAATGTAAAGTAATACGAACTGGGCCAAGTACTGCTCTAAAATTTCATAATAGGTGGGAAGGGCCATTTACTGTTATTGACGTGAACCCGAATAGGGTGTCATATTATTGTAGGGCCCATGGTAGAGCCACCTCCAAAAAGGTAAAAAGTTACAGCTTAGCAAAGGAATCTTAAGGTTGGTCAATTAAGAATTGTTAAAATTATAAACATATTAATAATTGTTGTAAATAGTAAGAAATTTAGGCTTGCCTAGGCATGAAAGTGTAAATATTGTATTATAAATAGGCTACGTATGTGTGTGTTTTATGTAAATAATAAAAATACAAAAATATATATATGTAGGAAAATTTATATAAATATATATATATATATATAATATATAATATTATATATATATAATATATATATAATATATATATATAATATAATATATATTAAATATATATATATATATATATATTGATTAAATAGTTCTAGTATTGTAAATTGAGTTTGTTGTATACGGTTTAATAATAAATATAGATATTTAGTTTTAATGAAAAAAGAAATTAGTATATTAGTAAATAGAATTACAAAAGTATTTTAAAAATAAAGAAAATAGGTAAAACATGTAAATATAAAAGAATGACCTTGTTATTTCTCTTTAAAACTTAAAATAAGACAAATATGGCAACTTACAAAAATAAAGAATACAAAAAATGTAAACAACTATTGATGTCATGAACAACCAATATTCGGACTGGAACAGAAAGCTCACTTACATCGAAGGCTTGTTTCGTAGATAGCTGTTCTCTGCTATCTACCATTTGGGAACTAACTGTTCAGAGGGTTCTTCTGTGATATTGATATTACTTTCATTAAATTAAACTAAAAAACATGTTTAAATAAATATTTAATTTCCACTTTGATAAGCTTGTAAAATTTGAATATTTGATACACGAGGATGTCTTGTAAATAAAGTAATATTGAAAATATATATAAATTATTTATTTTGATTTTACATGATTGTGAAATTAATTAATCTCTCT
>JABUQX010041664.1:0-10000 GCA_015478945.1 Trachelipus rathkii
ATAAAAGTACTATAGAAGAGAGCTACATTGGAGATAATTCATATGTAAGTATAGTTGTGGGGAACAATGAGCTTAGTTAGTATATTAATGTAATATACCGTGTATAAGCTTCAGTGCTACATACTGACGCCATAAACACATAGTTTAAATAAAAGTCGTTATTAGAGATAAATCTTAACCTGAGCCAATAATAGAAGCAAAATTTTACGTTTTAATTTCATTTGAAGTTAGTTCATAATTCAATTTGCGGCCAGTGTGATATTTTGTTTAATTATAATAAATTTTGATTCTGGAAACTCCATTTACACTTTACCACCACAAAGATGGTAAATCACATACTTTTAATAACCATTCGCCTGATACCATCTTAGTGTATAGGTAATTGACTGAACAGCGCCAATTGCTCTTAGTCACACGTACTCTTAATGTAGTCAAGCTAGACTCAACAAAGACTACAAGGTGGATGATGTCGATAATGAAACCATTTATATTAGTGCTTTAAAGTGACTTTTTATAATTGTAATTTGAGTGTCATGTGGATGTCGTCAAGTTTTATTTACGTAAATTATCTGATATAAAATGGTGAACTAAAAGAGAATCTATAAGATAAACTTTTAAGGAATTGTAGTTTAGAGTGAGATTTCAGTCCACCATGGTGATTAGCAGTTTAGTAAAGATCCATTTTACTGATTAAAAGATGTTCATTTAGCAATTTCCTTTATTTTTATTTAAAATTTAAATCACCAAAGTACCAATATTACTATATATATACATTAGATGATTTAATCAATAGAGGTCAGTCGTGATTTTTTTGATTATATTATTATTGATATTATGTATTATTAGTTTTTATGATGTATATTAGTTATATATGGAATTCAAACTTCAATTATAAAATCTATTTAATATATATATTCTATTATTTATATATTAATTATTATTATATATATTATATATTAATATATACTATATATATATTTATATGATTTATAATATATTATATATATAAATAATATATATATATATATTAATATATATATTATATATTATATATATATATATATATTAATTAAAAATATATTATATATAAAATATATAATATATATATTAATATTATTATATATATATATATATTATATATATATAATAATTAATATTATATATATATATTAATATTTTAATATTAAATTATATATAATTAATATATATATTGTATGTAATATTATATATTACTATATATTAATATTAATATATTAATATAATATATATATATTTATTATATATTATATATTATATATATTATATATATCATTAGCTTCCGCCACTCTCTTCAGTTAGTTGCATCAATTCTACTTATGGTGGACCTCTTCCTGTTAAAGAATTTACAAAAACCGGTAAATAATAATGCTTAAAGAATTGAACAGCGTAGTTAGGGCAAGGTCACCTACTTTGTAGGTATAGGTTTAGTAAGTAGTTGGAAATTTGAGATCGGGGGGTGTAACGGATGAGACTGGTAAACTATATATTATATAATATCTTAATATATTAGCATCACCTTATCGTGACGGATCTCTTAATTAAGGTCTATACTTATAACTTAGGCGAGTCGTGTATTGGAGCGGATTTATCACTTCTTGGATTTTGGAATAGTGGTGTGTAGGAATAAGCGCTTGAATGCATTTTACTGAGAAAAAAAATCAAATAAAATATTACCATGAATATAATGAATAATTAACAATTGATATAAATGCTAAAAAAACGACTGAAGCATAACTTAACTTGCATTAAGATAGCATTAGGTAGTTGATAGTCTTATAGTAAAGTTTGATCAATCATTTAGCGAATTATTATTATGTTAGAGGAGATATCTATATCAACTTTATTAAAAAATAATTGGTATCAATGTTGTAATTTTATAATACTGCTGATATGTAAGTTAGGCATGAAGTTAGAAAACTCATATATCACATCAAATTTCACGTTCTGAAGGAAGATATTACGATACAGGCAATCTCGAATGAATAAGCTTTCTTCCACTTCGTCAGTAACCATTGCGGTCTGATACAACTGAATCCTTCTTTCATCCTCATCTATCATATACGTTACATTTATCAGACATCTGATTTTCTTCAGAATAGGCACTTCTGTAGGGCATCAATTTAATTTAATTAATATGACCACCTCTAACGAATTAAGTTTTAATATAGTTATTATATATTTTATATTTAAAAGTATTATATATTTTCACAATATATATTATAATTAATATATATATAATATTATATAATATTAATATTATTATAATAATTAAATTAATAATTTAATATATATTAATATTAAATATATTATATTTAATATATATACGGTAATGTTTATAATAAAATAGAAATTTCAATACTACGATTTAATTTTGAAAGAAAGTTTATATTTTATGTATTTAAGATATCCCCTGCCAGTATTAAGTTATTATATTGAGTTAATGTTAACTATTATAATAATACTTTAATAAATCATTTTTTCACATTATAAGATAAAACAAAATATCAAATATATATAATAGAGTGCTCTAATATATTAATTGATCGTCATACATTATAGGATTATGTTATATTTATATTATAATACGATTTATTAATTAAAATATATTGATCTTAGTGAGCAGTATTATAGTCAAACTGGTCCAATCATTTATTTAATATAGCTATTATTAATAGCGTATATATATATGTCTGCCATGCTCAGAGTTATGTTCTCACTTAATGACCTATTAACATTAGCTTCTACACGGCTGCTGTTAATGTTTTAAATCTATCTGACGTTATTAACGCTATATGTATACTATAATTCATCGCATTACACTTAAACTCGAATGAAGTAATATCACTACAGCAGCCGTGGTAATCATTAGTGATCGTTATAGACATCCATCGCCTAAAAGGTTTTTGAGGATCCGAGTTTTGCTAACCTGTAACGGACCATATGCGCGTGCATCCATGAGTGGAACATTATTAGAGCACCTCTTTAGGTTTGCGTATGTGAAATAATATTTATGCTTAGTATTTATGTAAACACACTTAATTACAGATTTCTTATGTTCAATAGTTATTTATTTTCAATAAATAAAAACTCTTTCTTTATTGATTTATTCTTTATTTATTATTTTGAGAAATACATCACTTTATATATATATCATTTGTATATTTATATTAATATATAATATATTATTAATATATATATTAATATATATATATTATAATATTATATTATTAATATATTTAATAATTATATATATCTATATATTATATATTAATTATTAATATTATAATTATAATATATATATATAATATTAATTATATATATATAATATAAATATGTTAAATTATTATTATATTCCTTTCTTTTTTCTTTTCGTCATCATTTTTTCCCCCCAAAGATACTGGGTGCAAAGTGTGTGATGTCATCGGAAATGAAAAATGCATAGAATAATGAAAAGTCTTGAAAAAAAGAAAATGCTTCCCAGCTTTACCGCCCTACTTTTCTATTAAATATTAATATAAGAACTCTCGAGTCGCAGTCAGAAAATATTAACCCTAAGATTGTTTTATCAACGGGACTGTTCGACGGACTCTCATCTATGTGACATTATCAGTCAGTGTAAGGGTTCTATCCTTATGTGCACCAGGGTGGGCTACACAACTATCTTACGCCTTGAGTTTATTTATCACTTCACTCTATTTATCTATGACTATTTTAAATTCATTAACCTTTTGCTCTCATTAACCTTCTCCAAATACATCAAATTTATATACTTCACATTCAACCCCCTCTTCGTCTTTGTATTCTTACTAGCCGTACGATTATTATTCCTTAAATAACAACTTGTACCAACTCATTACATCAATTATTTTCCACTTAGACCAACACGACTTAATCATTCATTTATATGGTTATAACTTTCCTACAAATGTACACAACATCTACAACATCCTTTCATTTATTCTCTCATTTACTCACTACTTTTTCTTAAACCTTAACACAACTAAGACTACTGTAGATCACTAATAGGAAAAAGTGGATTGAGTCAGTAAATGGATATAAATATATATCGAGAGGTTTGACAGAGGCAGAAGGGGGGTTTGCATTAATATGGGTGATTATGGCAGTTGAGTTTTTTGAAGGAGATATGGTTGTGTTGACTTCGCACCCTCAGGGATGAACCCTCACAATTCGGAGGTTCCGTCGCGGTCTCGGTGTGAAGTCCTAGTATTTAAGAAATTTATTATTTCGAGGACAGCTTATGACCATACAATAATAGAAAAAAATATAGTCATATTAATGGAGAATATTTTTAATTTTCCTTGGAATTTTCAGGTTAGTGGGATTCCTCGTCTAAATGAGAGGTACATATATTAAGAAGTTTCTTGTGATTTTATTAATTGTATAAGCTAAAGACGTTAACTTTTTTTAAGCCAGTGTTAGTCCAATATGTTTAACTACAAGATAAGAAAGCACTAGTTAGATCAATATTAATATTAACTTAAACGATTAAGAAAGTTATATGAAGATGTTAAGGTTAGATGTGTATTGAAGATTAATTATAGTAAATCATAGTGACCATAATAATAAATTTATTGATTTAATTTTCAATGTAGAATTATCTGGGCTCAAATTGTAATTTAGTATGGATACGACCTTACATTTCCAAAATACATTTGATTTCACTATCAAATATTTCGAAGAATATTGTTATTCAAAAATACTATATTTAAATTGTTTTTAAATAGTGAATGAACAAACAAGTTTCTTAAATATGCAAGTATTTATTTAAAAGCCGAATATTTTACTTTCTAAATTTCTTCATACACGTGAATTAATTTATAAAAAATAAATTAATTTAAATTAAGTGTTCTGTTTTTAGTCATTAGTTAACAGTGAAGTAAAATTTTGTTCAAAATGCATTGTTAAAAATAATGGATCCCACAAACCACTGAACATAGTAGAAATATTTTCAGATGAGTTTAATTTAAAGGAGTTATGTTGGCCAGTGTAATTTGGGATTGGAAAATCTAAATTTTACACTAAAAAGCGGTAACTAAGGCGTAGACAATTTCAATCTATTAAATATATACATTTATTCACAGAAAAACATTAGTAAAATGTTTCAGCAAACATCAAACAATACAGCAAGTCATTATCTAAGCATTTATAAAGTTTTTGGAATGAAAAAAAATATACACAAATATATTAATATAAGTTAAGCAGTTTTAAAGAGAAAATGGGGAAATAAAAATAATTTTATAAACTAAGTCAATTAGGAATACTAAAATCTGCCGAAATGATTTTTTCTACTTAAATGACTTGCACCTGATTCAATTCATTAAATTCGTGATATTAAGCTTATTGAGTGAATACAGCAATTGACTGGTATAATTTCTGTCGACAAGTATGTATAGATGAATGTTTAGTAAATTCAGAGAAAATTGGGGGCAACGGTAAGATCGTTGAGGTCGATGAATGTAAAAGTAGGTGATACCAATCTAATGAGTAGTGAGGATATAATATACACGAGGAAATAACGCGAGTCAATGGATATCTTTACACTTGAACCTGAAGACAATGCTAAAGTCTATATAATTTATTATATAATTCTCATTAAGACTGATTGTTACGTATATTAAGTCATGGTCTAGAATACACTAATTCATATCTGAGAGGTGTCTCCGTTATCATCTACTCACACATCTAAATAGTCACTGCTATTGATCTCCACGGAACTTCAATAATTGGAGTTAAGTCATGATTGGATTGTTTAGTTATTTGTGCAATGAACCATTATCTTTATTCTGGAGCGCACATTAATTATTTCGGAGCGCCATACCGACAAATATCTTGGGGCAGTGCTTATTGCAATGCTGGATTTTACAAAATCAAGTGCATTTTGTAGTGAGAAATGCAGGGGCAAATATAATTTTTTTTTTGTCTGAAGTGAAAAATGTGGATGGTTTTGCACATCAGATTCAACTTGTAGTTAAGAGTGACATAATTGCTCAAACACGTGTCAGATTTATTAACCAAGTCTCAATCGATAGCTACTCATTTCAATCATTTACCTCAAGCTCAAAATGATGAAAAAAATTAAATCAAGATTAAATGCAACTCGACTTTCTGTTGTGCAAGATATTCAAACCACAATGGAACAGTAGCCTTCACACATTCTTTAGAGAATAAATGAAATTAATGAAGCGGTCTTTATGCTTCACACAACACAAAGGTGAAAACCCTTCACGCCTGATGACAATGAACTCTTGAATAATTGCATTACTCGAATTAACCCTTTGATGAAATACCCAACACTATTAGCTCTGAAGATTCTTGCTAGTCAAACATTATACCTCTGATTGCAGTGTTTACGTTATGACAACTTTCCTAAATCCGAGGTACAAAAACAAGTTTCTTGAACCATATACTGCACAGAGTTAGGATCGACTTAGGACGACTCTGAAAAACTGATGCAAGACAATAAAAATCTAGGAAAGAGCAAAAGATCTCGGAAACAGAGGTTGTAGCAACAAGCCTTACATCTGGTTAGCAGAAGCATTGCCGAATCTATGACCATTCTTTTAGCTTCTAGCAGCGGAAGGACCAGATACAGAGCTGTCAAAGGAGGCTTTAGCTGATTGAAAAGTATCAAAACGGAACGTTTGGAGACAGATTGAAGATCCTCCAGCTTTGAGGGTGACAACAGCAATGCGCTTTCCTTAACCGTGCTGAACTGCGCCAGAACTTATTTAGGGCATGCCCTTCCATCAGTGTATCTAGAGAGCGTCTTCTCAAGTGGAGGTTTATATATGAACAAAAGAAGCAAACTAACCTCCTGAAAGGCTAAAAGCGTTTTGTTTTTAAAACACAACTTACCAATTATTTAAATTTAACTAATAAATACAAAAATTAAGAAAAAAAAATAATAAGGTTATAAAAAATAAAAGTAAAAATAAAATAAACTATACAATATAGAAAGTTAAATTGTAATGAATTTTTATTATGTTAGTTTTTTATTTTATTTTATGGTTTTAATTTTTTTTTTATTGGTTACTTTTTATGATTCTAATAACATTTGTCCTGAATTTTTTTTATATATACAATAAAAAAATACATTATTATTAATATTATAAATTAATTTCCCATATGGGTGGTGCGGAGGTGTTGCATAAGAATTGATCACCAGATCTACTGAAAATTAGAGGTAATTTACATACATTATTTGTTTCTCTATTTCTTAATGTATTTATATATTTTTTTTGATGAAATGCATTTTTACTATTTCACTTGTATGAGGTTAAAACTCTGATAACTTTAAAACTATCGTAGTCGCATCCACAGATATTGAAAATAAATATCTGCATCCGCTGATATTGAAAATGATATCCGGCTGAATGTTGTTTATAAAAGTAAGGAGATAATGAGAAAAAAGCAAATAAGACAGACATGGGATCGAGAACAATCAATTATTATATTTATATAAGTGAGGCACAATTGCTTTAAAACGAACCTAAACTGCTATAAAGTTACCTTCACAATTACCTCTCCAGGGATACAACGAAAAGATTGACAATAGTATAATGATATCACTATAGAGCCTTTGACAGAACGTAACACTTAAATTTTTGTTATTTTTATTCTATTATTTTACTTAATTAAAAAAAAATAAAAAAAAAAAAAAAAAAAAAAAAAAAAAAAAAAAAAAAAAAAAAAAAAAAAAAAAAAAAAAAAAAAAAAAAAAAAAAAAAAAAAAAGTAAAGTTGATTATAAATGTTCTGAGTCGTATGAATGTAGCTTCTTGTAAAGGCACCTTAAAATACTGATAAATTAACTTAAAGAAAAGCCATACTTATTCAGGAATGCATAAAAAGTATACAGATTCCCAGTATTTTGTGTTGAAAACAATGTTTTACATTTAAAGATAAGTATTTAAATTAAGATGTGTAACAAAACAATTATCATTGCATTGAACTTCTCCAAGCTATGTGATAACTGGACCTTCAAATTAGTGTCCACCACATTTTAAAACCTTATTTACGGTTCACTACAAAAGTTTTAGAATTTAGGAGTGCTCCCATAAAATCTTGATTTACATCTGGCTGCAGACAGCAAGATTTTCAGAAAACCCTGAAAACTTCTATTACGTTTTCTGGTTGTTTTTTTATGGAACTCTAAGATGTAAACAAATATCAGCTGACATAAATAAACAAAAAATAGCTTATAAAAAATATCCAATATAAATTTAATAAATATCCAAAAACACTGGGCGAAAAAATAAGATAAAACGTATCAAGAAAAAAGTTTTATAAAAAACTTTGTGGCAACCATTACTAAAATTATGGGAATGAACGAAAATATGAATTAAACAATTTACTTTATTTTAAAATCGTTAATGATCAGAAGTTGCTAAATTAAAGACAAACTAATTTGTGTACAAATTAATAAATAAATAGTGTTCTATGTAAGGGGAAGTAACGTCCACGGAATTGCGTTTTATATCAAATGAAAATTACAGATTCGCTGAAGCGATAAATTTAATTAAGGATTGAAATTTTAGTATGTGTGTGTACATCACTTAGCGAACTGAAAGATCGCTAAATCCAGATTTAAAGATCTTAATTCGTGGATATCTCCGCTTGAAAAATATTTATAGATTTTTAAAGAATCTTCACAAATGAACGTAATATTTCTTAATAACAAAACGTTTTATTAAAGTTTATTTTCTGTTTATTTAAAATATAGATAAGAATATTTTTAATCATTATATATTTTATTTAAAATTGGCTGAAGGATAGTAGAGAAAACTCCTTCAATACTTATTACTTCACCATCATCATCATCATCATCTACTTCTACTTCCTCTTCATTGTCATCATTATCATTATCATCATCATCAGACGAACCTGAGGACTCATCGTCATTTTCTTCATTTCTTTCATCTTCATTATCATCCAAAAACTATATATATATATATATATATATATAAATATATATATAATATTATATATAATATAATATATATATAAAATATATATATATATATATAATATATATAATATATATATATATAAATATATATATAATATAATATTTATATATATATTATATCATATATATATAATATTCCAGTGCGACTCCAGTAACTTTTTACTAATCGTGCTTCTCTATCTCTCTCTCTATATATATATATATATATATAAATATATATATATATATATATATATATATATATAATATATATATATATATATATATATATATATATCTTATTATATTATATTAGATATATATTATATATATAACTATATATGATATATATATAATAATATATGGTGTGAGGGAGTGTGGAAAGAAATTCAAACATTGCACAATATTAAACAGTATGATGAGGTGTTTAGTAATGTGTGTGGTTTTGATGTGCAAGGAAGGAAATAGTATTTTGGGGATGAGGTTTATTAGAAGGAGGAGGTAATGGGTAGGGTGAGAAAGTTGAAGATGGCTAAATCTGCAGGTATAGATGAATTACTAGTGAAATTGATAAGAGCGGAGGCGAGATGGTGATTGATTGGATTTTGGATAGCTGTGTAATAAAGCGTTTATGGAGGGTATAGTCGCAAGGATTGGAGGGATGCGGTAATAGTACACTTTGTATATAGGGTAAGGGAGAAAGGGGAAACTGTAAGAAATTATAGGGGTAAGTTTATTGAGTGTTTGTAAGGGGTTATTGCTGGTATTTTGGTCGAAAAGAGTGCGTCGATGCTGAGGGGACTGATTGGTGAAAAGCAAGGTGCGTTTAGGAGTGGTACAGGATGTGTGGATCAATCTTTACATTCGAAACAAAATGATTGAGAAAATGAGGGAGATAAAGAATAAATTATATTTAGGTTTATTGGATTTACAACAGGCCGTATGATAGAGTTAATAGGGAAGCTTTATGCAGGTATTTAGTGATATATGGTGT
>JABUQX010041664.1:15000-65023 GCA_015478945.1 Trachelipus rathkii
AAATCATCTGCATATAATAGGTTAGGCACCCTCCATTATACCTCCATTCTCTCACATCATTCTAACACCATTTCCTGGCACCCCCATCTCTAATTCTTTTATAACCCATCCATATACAAATTGAATAACCAAGGAGACATAAACATCCCTGCCTCACGTCCGCTATTATTTTATATTAAACCAACCAGTTCTGACACCATTTTATTCTTACACACGCTTTTCACTATCGTCATACATGATTTTGATTCATTCAGAAGCCTACCACCAACAGCCATATATCACTACAAACCTGACCATAGAGCTTTCCATTAATCCTATCATACGTCTGTTGCAAATCCATAAAACCTAAATAGAATTTTTTCTTCTTCTCCCTTATTTGTTTCAATGTAAAGATTTGATCCACACATCCTCTATCACTCCTAAACGCACCTTGTTCTTCACCATCAGTCCCTTTAGTCACTCGACAAACCTTTCGACAAACATACCAAATATTTCCCTCAGCACTGCCAAACTAATTCCCCCTTATAATTATACAGTTCCTCCTTATCTCCTTACCTTATATAAGGGTACTATTACTGCTCCTCCAATCCCTCGGAACTATACCCATCCGAAAACGCTTTGTTACACAACCTCCACATCCAATCAATCACCATCTTTCGCGGCGTTCTTTGTCATTTTCAACTGCCAGTAAATTTCAATATATACCTGCAAGATTTTGCCGTTCTTTCAACTTTCTCACTCTAACCCATCTACTCCTCCTTGCTAATGAGCTTATCCCCAAAATACCTATTCCTTCTTGCACCATCAAACCCACACACATTCACTATCAACTCTTCATTACTGTTAGTACTATACAGATTTTAATAATATTATCAGATATAATTTTAATATTAGTAATAATTAATTTATTATAATAATTAATTTTAATATATATATATATATATATATATATATATATATATATATATATAATTTATATATATATATAATTATATAATATATATATATATATATATATATAATAATTATATTATATATATATATATATTACCTGCTTTCAGAAGTGTGTAACCATTCGAGAGTCATGAAGAGTATCATCTGTATCATGGTGCACCATGATTCATAACATATGCTATCAGCTGTAGTAACAGTGTCTCTATGAGAAGATCCTCTATTAGAATCCCGACCAGAGTTTCTTCTATCATCTAAAATGCGGTCCAATATTTCCTCCAACCTAGTTTCATCACCCTCACCAAGAGGTCCTTCCTGGAAATTATTTAAGAGTTTAAAGAAAGTCAAAGTTACATACAAAGATATGTAACATACAATAACTACGCCACAAAATCATATTGAATTTTGACTACAAGTAAAAATTACTTCATTTGGGTTAATTTCAGAATTATGTTCAAGTGATTCTGCTGTGCCCGATATATCATGCTCAGTATTTTCAGTGTCATCTACATTTTCATCACCTTGAGCTCTTGTGGATTCGCTGTTTGATATACTAGTACCTTAAAAAAGAAATTCAGAAACTTGGTAACTAGCTTTATTGTTTCAACCCTTATCAAAATGTATTAAAAAAAAGTTTGAACTAAATACCATTTTGCTGCTGGTCATCAGGAGGGGCATTTTTCTTCTTAGAACTTGGAACTGGTACATAAGAAGGCATATTAACAATACGCAAAACAGTTTCTAAAGGTTTCAAGGCAGCATTTATTGTGGAAGCCATGTTAGGTGAAGACAAATCAAGGCAATGAGGGATTCTGGCTAAATCTGTTACAAGATTTTTCTTGATCATAATTCTAATCATGTTGTTCATCCTACAGAAAAACAAAAGTAAAAAGTTATTTCTATCCATCAACGACCAAACAACTTGTGTGAAAAGTGGCAAAAAAAAAATAGGGGAAAAAAAAAAAAAAAAAAAAAACCCTAAAAATAAAAAAAGTGTTTATGTGTAATTTTTTATATATATATATATATATATATATATATATATATATATATATATATATATATATATAATATATATATATATATGATATATATATATATATATATATATAATCATATATATAATATATACTATACTACGGTATACTTATATTATATATGAGTTATTATATACGTGTATATATATATATATAAGTATTATAACGACTATCATATATATATATATATATAATATATAATATATATATATATATATATAATATATATATATAATATATATATGATATAATATATATATAATATATATATTATTATATATATATATATATAATATATAATTTATATATATATATATATAATATATATATATATTATATATATATATATATATATATATATATATAATATCATATATATATTTTCTTTCTCTTCTTTATCTACCCTTTTTTTCCCAAGATTGGGAGTAAGGTGCATAACAAGCATCGGAAAGAGAAAAGCAGTAGAGAATATGACTATAATGTCGAAAAAAACCCAGCACTTACCGTCCGCCTCTGTATATTATTAGTAAAAACTCGTCACAGACAGAAAATGCCTTACCTGAGAGCTATCATGGACGTCCGACGGTACCCTCAATCTATGGTAGAATCGTCAATGTAAGGTTCATCCCTTGGCCCAGGTGGGCCACAACCATAAGCCCTCACAAAACCCCGCCATCCTCTTCGACATCACTGGCACCTTCATTCTCGCCTCTGCAAACTCAGCATTTCCTCCTTTCAGACATTCGTTCAACCAACTCAACCACTTTCTCTGCGGTCTCGCCAGCCGGTCGGTTCCCAACACACTCTCCACTATAAACATCCGCTTAACAACCGACTATCATTCATTCCTTTCCCACATGACCCAAACCATCTCAACGATACTTTTTATTTCTCTCATTTACCCTTCTTCACACAGACAACTCTCTAATAAGTTCATTCCTCAGTTTTATTAATTATTCTCACACCTAACACCCCACTAAGATTGTCCATCTGAACACATGACACTTTAGATCTATACTTCTTATTCCAGACCATAGTTTCACTACACTATACTAAACTAAAACAACATACATACCCTCATGTAACCTAGCGCACTCAAGACTGTTAGTCCCTTTACATTCACCCACGATTTAATTGGCATCGCAGCAACCTTCCTGCCCTCACAACTTTGCCTACTAACACTCTGCCATTACCGTTCCCCTTCTCATCCAACACATACCCAAATATTTAAACTCAGAACACTTCTTCTAGTTGCTCATATCTAACATAACTTCACATAACTGAGACTGTCCTCCTACAACCATAACCTTACTTTTTATCTACGTTTACTTTTCAAACCCCCCTCTTACAATCCCTGCCAAATCTCTCTACAATCCTCTGAAACTCTCTTCAGAATTCGCCAACACAGAACCAAATCATCCGCATATAATAAGGGTAGGGCACCCTCCACTCATCTCCATTCCCATCAGATTCTAACACCATTATCCTGCCATCTCCTCACTTCGTAATTCTTCTCATAACCCCGCATCCATATACATCATTGAATAACCAAGGGAGACATAACACAACATACCCTGTCTCAACTCCGCTATTAATCCTAAAGCAATCACCATTGACACCATTTATTCGTAACACACGCTTCACTAATCGTCATAAATACTTTTGGTTCCATTCAAAGCCACCACAACACCATATATCACAAATACCTGCAATAAAGCTTTCCTAATGTAACTCTATCATACGCCTGTTGTAAATCATAACAACCTAAATATAATTTATTCTTCTTCTCCCTCATTTTTCTCATCATTTGTTTCAATTGTAAAGATTTGATCCACACATCCTCTACCACTTCCTAAACGCACCTTGTTCTTCACCATCAGTGCTTCAGTCACTCGCGAGCCTCTTATCGAAACCAAAATACCAGCACTATACCTTCCTACATACCACTCAATAAACTTATTCCCGCTATAGGATGATATGTTGTACGAGTTTCCGCGCACTTGGTCGTCCCTTAGCCGGCTTAGTAAAGGGTACTTATTTACTTCTGTCTCCTCCATTCCCTTGAACTTATAACCTCCATAAACGCTTTATGACACATTAACAATCATCACCATTCTCAACCTCCGCTTCTTGATCATTCCTAGTAATTTCATCTATACTGCAGATTTACCATTCTTTCAAACTTTCTCACTCGTACGCCCCATTACCTGCTCCTTACTAATAACCTCATCCCCCAAAATACCTATTCCTTCTTGCACGCGATCAAACCACCACCACATTGCACTAACCCTCAATCATTACTGTTAATAATTGTTAGATTTCGAGTGTTTCTTTCCACACTCCCCACACCTCCATTTCATCAGTTACAAGAGCAACCATCCTCCCTATTCATTATTCTAAAGCAGATTCCCCTTATTCTCATTCTTAAACGCTTTTCGCGCTTTCTTCCAGAAAAGACTTCCTATATCCTTGTATGTCCTCATTCAATTCCTCTTTCCAACTGTTCATTTAACATCTGTTTCTCCCTACGTATGCACCTTTAAGTATTTCTTTTTTCTCCTTTTTAATTCCAAGCATCTTTCTTTTGAAACTTTACCCTTTCTTTTTATCCCATATCACTGTCCCTCATTTGATAATTTAATGGCTCATTCACCCCCCTTCCATCACATTCATTCCACATTCACTGTTAACATTCTTACTCGCCTACTTTTAAGACATCCACACACTTCCTTTCAGCACTACTAACATTGCTTCCTTCATTTGCCCCGATCCAGATTTGTTCAGTATCAACTGTTCCACATTCAGCCGATTTACTAGCGGAGCGCTCTTAATACTTATCCTATTGTCTGTTCACTTAACTTCTCAACGTCTTAATTTTTAATCACTACTTCCATTTCGTATCACCGCTTCCTCTCCATCCAACTTTATTTACATTAGAAAACAATAATTGATCAGTCCATCAAATTCCTAAAACCTCACCCTTAACATCAAAAACTACTTCATACATCTCCTTTCACTACAAAACAAAACACTAACCATACTTTTCACCTTCGATACCATCTCTCACCATCACATCATCAACCCACCTTTCCCGCAGTTTTTGCAGGCAAAATTTTAAAGAATTGATAATTGGGGTGAAGGAAGTGTATAGAGGGCAAAGGATGTTGGGACAAAAGAAAATCTCTTGAGATGAGGTAATAACAGAATAAAGTAGTAGGAGGACAGGAAATATGTAAAGCAATATTGGTGGATAAGGGTTTTGAGGAAATGGGTAAAGAACTTGTGACGGAGGCACCTACGTGTTCTGGTGAAGGTTGGATATGTCAATCAATTGACATAAAAACGGCTACAGGGTGATAGGATAAAAAGAAAAATATGTGTCATACCTCCAAAAGAAGCAAAGGAGAAAAATCATGTTTGGGAATTGAAGAAAACAGTGTGTGGTTTAAAAGATGCTGCTAGGGCATGGTATGACAAGGTAGTTGCAGTGATTATAGAATTAGGGGTGTTCGAAGTAAGTTAGAACCCGTGTTGTTTTGGTGTAAGTGAAAGGGAAAGTTGATAGGAATCATGTGTACACATGTGGATGATTTTTGTTTTGGTGGATCTGAAAGGTTCTTAAGTAAGGTGATCAGAAGAATGAAAGAAAAACTGGAAATAGGATCAGAAGAAAAACAGTTTCAATTACATAGGGGTAAAGATACATGATGAAGAGAATGGAGTGTGGTTAGAGCAGAAGTATATGGAAGGAATAAAAGTACCTGATAATCGAGAATATTATGGTAATAGGGACATGGAAGAGAATTAATTAACTGTGTATAGATTCTTGGTAGGGCAGATGAATTGGTTATGTGGGCAGACGAGGCCAGATCTTTGTTTTGCTGTGAGTGACAGAAGCAGGTATTTTAAAGGTGGTAAAGTGGAGGAAATGAGAAAGTTGATTGGAATGGCAAGGAGACTGAAAGGTGAAAAAATGGGAATATGGTTGGCGAAATTAGGAAGGGATGTTGAATTATACAGATGCGTCTTATGGAACAGAAGGTAGTGTGCATCCTCAAGGGGTCTATCATGTGTCGATAAAGGATGGTTGTGAGAATAGGTGTCCTATTGTGTGGAAGTCTAAGTGTATGCGTAGGGTAGCGAGGTCTACTATTGAGGATGAGGCTATGGCTTTGGTTGACGGTGCACAAGAGGGAATACACGTGGTGAACGTTTGGGGAGAAATATTTGGTGGAGTAAGGTTGAAAGTGGTGATGTATACTGTCAGTAAAACTCTGCAGAATGCAGTTTATTCGGCAACAACAGTTGAGAACAAAACTTTGAGAGTGAATATCATGTGGATGAAGGAATATGTAGAAGATGGTGATATAAAGAAAGTTGTGTGGGTAAGCACGAAGGAGCAGTTGGCTGATGTGTTTACCACAGGAAGAGTAGATGTATGGGGTATAAAAGAATATGTTGAAGGAAAAAAGGGGAGGAAGAGAAAGATATAAGTATGAGTTTTTTTGTTTTTGTTTTTTTCAGCATGTTGTCCGGGCTTTTGCCTCTTTGTTTTCTTGCACGGCTTCTGGCTGATTGAAATGATCTCTCTTATCAAGGACTACATGAGCATGCATGCTGATGTCCATGCGATGTATATGAGCTGAGCACCTTTTATTGTTATTTCTTTATAGCTAACTCTTGTTTCTATCTTTCCAGGATTGATGGTTGTGTATTTGGCCCAAGAGATATCTAAACTAGTAAGGAAAACAGGAATTAGTGTGGATTCCTCTGTAGGAGGAATATAGATGGAAAGTGGAATAGGAACCACGAAGAGAACACAGGGTTCACTGGTCCAGGCCGCGGTGAGGGTTGAACTGGGTTTCACAAGTAGGTGTTATTCCCGTCCATTTATGCTTAACGTAGTAATAGATCCTAGTTCACATAGCTACAGTGGTAGCGAATAAAAAAAACTACAGTTTCTGTTCAATTGTTGCGAAGATCGTCAATCAAATTTTACAATACGTGGGTAGCATCGTGTTTGTTAAACTTTCGTATAGGAAACCATTTTTAAATCATGTCATCATTTCTAGACACCATCGCTGCCGCCCTCCCCACTAATTCTTTCATATAACCCATTCCATGATACTAAATTGAATAACCAAGAGACATAACACATCCCTGCCTTACTCAGCAATTAATATTAAACAATCCACTTCCGACTCTTTTGTCTTAACACATCGCTTCATGTATCGTCATACGACATACTTTTTATGTCCAGTCAGAAGCTTACCACAACACCATATTATCACTAAACACCTGCCATAGCGAGCTTCCTATTAATCTATCATCGCCCTGTTGCAATCGCATAAAACAAATACAATTTATTCTTCTCCCTCAATTTCTCAAATCATTTGTTTCAATGTGATTTGATCCACACATCCTCTAAACCCACTTCTAAACAGAGTCTTGTTCTTCACATCAGTCTTCCAGTCACGCATCGACGCAGCCCTTTCGACAAAATAAAACCAGCATATGTCTTCCTTATAACACTGAATAATCTAAATTCCTTCTATAATACCTACATGTTACCTTATTCCCCCCCTTACAACCCTTTATATAAGGGTACTATATTGCTCTCCTCCAATCCTCGGAACTATACGCGTTTCAAAAACGCTTTGTTACACAACTTCCACATCCACTCAATCACAATCTCATTGTATTTAGGTTATATATATATATATATATACTATATAATATATATATATATATACTATATATTATATATATTATATATATATATATAATATATATATATATATATATATATATATATATAGTATATATTAAATATTTTTATATTTGTAAATGGAAATTTATTTAGAATACATATATAAGAATATAATATCAATACGTAGGGAAAAAAAAAAAATGCCAAAACTTACTTGCAAGTACATTTGCAAATTTTCAAGTAAAAAAGGTGCAAGTACAAGTATCACAGGTTTTAGAAACTTGCAAGTGCAGAGTACTCCAAAAAATGTGCTAAGTGCCAGTACAAGTATATATAAATATATAAATAATATATATATATATTATATATATATATATATATATATATATATATATATATATTATATATATATATATATATTATATATATATATATAAATAAGTTTCTTAGAGTCATGTCGGTTGAGCTTATTACCGTCTCACTAAGGCCATAACCATGTTTGGGGCGCTTAGCAACCTCCCTAAGGGGGCGCACCAAGTACGCATCCTCGTCTACTAAGAGGTACATTCCAGGTTACACTACGGAAGTCTCTGAGAGAGCCCCGTTTGTTAGAGACATACGAACAATTTGGTATGTGTTGATATATATATATACTGATTATATATATATATATATATATATATATATATATATATATATATATATATATATATATATATATATATATATAAATATATATATATATATACTATAATATATATATAATAATATTATATATTATATTAACAAATTAAGCATTCATCAGGAAACTCTAACCCCCATTTTTGCTTCAAGCAGTGTTGTTAACTGGCTGATTGATCTGAGTAGGACAGCGAATTTCCATCATGGTTAGAACTATGAACTCTACAATGCCTGAAATTTAAGTATGCTTTCTGGGCTTCAGGGAGGCACATAAACTCTTTGATAAGCAACTTTAACGCTAAAAACCCAATAAAATATATTGTTGCCATCAAATTACTACCAATATAATCGCCATACTTTCATATAAATCATAATAATGAAAATAATATAACTAAATGATAATATAATAAAGTAAATTTATGAACGAATAAAAAAAGAAAACGGAGTCACTGATGGTAATAAAAACGATATAAGCACCTTTGAAAGAACAGTTTAGTTTCAGAATTTATGGTTACTTCCATTTCAATCCAAAAACAAAACAGTTCCTATCTTCTAAGTAAGAGGGAAGTAGTCATGAGGCGCAGATGGTACCTTAAAATATTTCAAAAACATATTGTAAGGCTTAAAAATGTCAAAGAACATAAAATTTTTATTTCAGATCTGCAGAAGGAACACTAGAGGAAGCTTTTTAAACTTTAAAGACCATAGTCATAATATAAAAATAATTATATAAATATAATTATATAAACAACAATAATAGTCATAATATAAAGAAGTGTAAACACAATTTATTGTTATGTTAAAATTTTTTGAGGGAGCCAAGATACTTGCGAAATGAGTTTATCTATATATAATTTATATATACATATTTATATATGACTATACATAATATATATATATATATTCTCATATATATAATACTAATATATTTATATATATATAATATATATATATATATATATTAATATATATATATATTATATATATATATATATATTATATAATATATAGTATATATATATATATATATAATATACTATTATTATATATATATAAATAAAAGTACACTATTAGCTTAAGACGCTAATTATTATTAAGAAATAATAATGCCTTGGTGATTAGAAGGTGGTTAACAAGCATTGTCTAAACATCACCTTTTTCTAAAACCATTAAAAGAAAACTTTCATGAAATTATATTTTAATTCTTTTATTAATTTCATTTATTAATTAGTCTTTGTAGAAAAACATCTGAATGAGGACGCTCGATCAGGTTTGAAAGCTCATGTTAAGATTTTATATGATTAAACCTCCCAGAAATTTAACCACCTAAATTCACAAGGCATTCATTATTCTTATATGGGATAGGCATTGCATCCATTTTAATACATAAAATATCTAATTTGCGCTATATATATATATATATAAATATATATATTATAAATATATATTTAAAAATATATGTAAAAAAAAATATTATATAGTATATATTATACTATATAGGCACTTATTCTTGTTTTACGCTTTGGGTCAGTTTTGATTGTTTGTTTTTTTTAATATATTGCTACTATATTGTACTAACAAAAGGAATTTCAAGTGGTAACGGACAATGATTCAAAGGTATTTGAAAATATTTTAAAGATAAGTTTTAAAAATCTACATTTTTTCTTAAATATGTGTTTTAAAATAAAATGAAAATAACTTGATACTAATTACTACCACGTTACGACCCCTATCGACTCTCCTCCATTCCTTTGACAGAGCGTATATAAGTCTTTATTTACAAATATGTAAAAAGCAAGTGGGGGGCTTTTGATTTCTTTCGGTAGCGGGGATCCTGAGTGGGTGTGAAGTTTTGCTATATCTTCTTGTAGGGATGGGCGTAGTGTTTTCGTCCCGGATTCACCTTCAATATATCAATTTATGAGTCCGGGGTGTTCGCGGAGACTTCGCTGCCCCGGAGGGGGAAAATTATGTCCTATCCTTTTTTTCTTGTTCGTTCTCATCTAGTGTTCCGAGTAGTTTTTTTATTTCTTCTTTTCTCTTGTAAACAACATTGCACTATTTTGCTGTTATTCTTTCTTTTTGTATTATTTTCTTCTTTTATGTATTATATTAAATATAATTTTAATACTGATCTTATTGGTAATTATTAACGTTATATATTGTCTTATATTTTTATTTTTGTATTTATGTTTATATTTTTTTATCTTTTTACTATATATTTGATGTTTTATGTGATCAAATTCTATTAAAATATTATTAATTTATTATTAATATATATCATAAAATTTCTATATTAATCTGATTCATAATCGTTTTATAAACAAAAAATTAATATATTATATATATATTTATTTGTTAATTATATATTTATATATATATTTTATATTTTATGTTATTATTTATTTATTTTATATAATTTTTTATTTTTTTATTTAGTTTTATATTTATTATTATATTTTATTATTTAACTATAGTATATATATATTAATATATATATATTATATAATTATTATATTATAATATATAAATATAGATATATTAAATAATCAATAATAAATAAATGAATAATAATAATATAATAATAGATGATCTTTTTCTCTCCACATTGCTGATTTCAATTTTAATGTTAATAAATTAATTCTCTAGAGTTTCAGTTTCTTAAAATATTTTTGAGAAAATGTTTTAAAAATTCATGCACTCACTTAAAGATGTTCCGCTCGCTTATTCTATATAGAGCATCTCAGAGGATTATTTTCTTGTAAGCGAATGAGTGTCTTTTAATTGATATATAATAAGTAAATCAAATGATTTTAAGTCTGACTGATAATAGCGTGTTTTGATGTAGAGGGCCTCCGCAATTTTAAGTTCTGGACTTCACAACAGATCAGTTTATTTTGTGAAGTGTTTGTAAATATAACCTATACTTGATTGACCATGTGCGGTATGAAATGCTCAAAGATTTTTGCTGGACTCGTATGCCATGTTGAAATATGCCCTGTCCTAACAAGACGTATGTGTAACCAATATAGTCTCGTACAGTCTGACTATGCAAGTTAAATTGTACACAATGTGATGGTTTGTCGAAGAAGCCATCTTTTGTGCTAAAGGAGGATGAACAGTTTTTTGGCCTTATGGGTATACGTCCGCTTAATTTTGGGGGGTGTTATAAGTCTTGTGTGGAGTTCAAGAATATTATGAAGGCACTTCTCTTCTTATTGACAAATAGAGCATTG
This sequence comes from Trachelipus rathkii, assembly GCA_015478945.1. Classification (NCBI taxonomy): domain Eukaryota; kingdom Metazoa; phylum Arthropoda; class Malacostraca; order Isopoda; family Trachelipodidae; genus Trachelipus; species Trachelipus rathkii. The sequence goes on from JABUQX010041664.1 coordinate 26,616, forward strand.
GAAGTTTTTGAAGAAGAAATTTATCGAAATTGTAATGTTTATTTTTAGTTTCTTTATATAGATCTATTTGGAATTACTAATTAAGTTTTTCAACTGGAAATATTGTGGATGATCAGCTTTAATTAAATTTACTTAAATGGAGCAAATTTCTCATCAAAAAGTTTTTCAAGTTTGATACATAAGTTGTATGCTCGTGAAATACTGAGTTTTTTACGATTGATTCTTGTAAAATCGGTGAATTAGGAAGGATCCATATTTCATATACAGACCATTATCAGTGGGTTTACATGTAAATGCCTGTGATAATGACGCGTCAGGATTAACACGGATTTTGATGTCTACAACAACAGATAAGCATTAATTAACTTAATTTGTAAGGAATTTTAAGCATGACAACTCTTGAATTCTATTAATAAATAAACTGATGTATATGATCTGTTCCTAAAATAGTGAGGGTGTCGTCGCGACATACCTTATAGAAGATACGGGTTAGAACAGTCGTTTGGTGATTTCTGACTTTATCTTGCAGATTGGAGACATATAGAAAGTCAGTCGAAATTTCTAGATCTTTGACGGCGTAACCTGGAAACAATAAATAAACATTGTGTAGATATAGTGTTTTTTTAAATTTAAAGTGTTTGGGTTGTGGCATGCGGTGGTGCATGTGAGGTTCTGCTGGCACCTGACCGACTGATCCTACGCAGCTCCGGAAAGAAACGCCACTTTATCGTGAAAACACTTACCCTCTTCAACATCTTCTAATAATTCTTCCGATTATTGAAAGTGTTATCAAAATAACAGTGCTCGCACTATCACATTGTTACACAGAATGTGACTATTGATGCTACATCTAATCAAGCTGTCTTTCTCTATTGGGGTCGCTACTCTGTTCGGTCATCGCTGTGCCGGCATGTACTTTGTACCTTCTCAAGCTTCTGCAGGATGCTGACCAGTCTGCAGTAATGAAGTGCAGAGTGTTCGAAGGCTTCTCGGTGACGTCTTACATGTGTGCACACCAGAGCTCTACTGACAGCACAATGCTACTAACCTACCCGCCTTCCGGTCGGAGACGAGGAGTGTGCTCGCGCATTGTTCACTGAGGGGAGTTCTGTGGCGTCTGGGTGTAAATGTAGGCTGCTAGTCACCACCGAACGAATCCTAAAGCAGCTTCCAGGAAGAAACGCCACTTTTATCGTGACAATGCTCACTATCACATTTAATAACTTCTCTCTGGTGATAAATTCTCAGGATTCTGTGGAAGTAATCATGGCACATATCACAGAATGTTCCAGTGGATACACTCTCATTAATTTTGGTCATCATTATTCAAAAACTTGGAACATTTGTGAACAAAAGACCACGTCAAGTGAGGCGAATATATCAGTGTCTTCAAGTTTTAAGTTTTGATATTACATAATATATCAATTGTTTCAATTATTTGATTAACATGAAAGTTATACAAGAATATGGTGCCGATAGCTGTTCTGATATTGGCAAAATTTCATGTGTAACCGTGGCCGCAACATAATATTATCAGGTCTCAAAGGTTGCATTTTCTAGTTTTGTGTTATTTAGGCAATCCATATATATCTATCCTAAATTAAAAATCCAGTTCTTTTAAATTTGTCAGAAATTCTCTTTTTTTCCTTTATTTCATAAGCGATTCTGTTAATGTTATATTTTAGTTGTATTGTTAGTTTTATCAAGAAGTTATTTTAAATTTGGTTGGTATCATTAAGCGTAGTTTGAAGTTTCTTTTCATAAACAGATTTGCTCATTATAACTACTCCACCTCTTTTATCTGGGCATTTGATAACTATATCATTATTAATTTGAGACTAGAAATTGCTGTCTTATCATCTTTTGTGAGGTTATCATAATTGTGTTCTTTATCGGAAGAATAAAAAAGAAAATGTTCTTTACAGTTTAGCTTTAAGATGTGTCATAAAATTGTTAACTGTAATTAGTCTTTAAAAATTTATCTTTTTGGTACAATGCCATTTGAATAGTTCTTCTCGACTATCAATAGATTTCTCCAATTCTACACTTTTTCAGTCCAAAATTAGACCATTTGTTAAGAATGGATGTGTTCATTTATGTTTATTTCATAATTTGATAAGTAATGATAAAAGATTCATCTTCTATAAGAAACTCATTACCGTAGAGTTTTTGTAATTTCAAATGGTCAATCAACTATAGGTAATATTTACAAACACTTCACAACATTATACAGATGGTGTGAAAGTCTAGAAACTTAAAATTGCGGAGGCCTTCTACATAAAATTTAATGTATTATCAGTAAAGACTTAATATTATTTGATTTACTTTATTATATATCATTAAAACACTCATTCGCTCACAAGAAATAATCCTCTGAAGATTGTTTTAAATTCGGTGATATAACTTGGGGAAAATCTAATGTTAAATCATGGTTCCGTTCTCTTGTAAAATTTTCTCAAAAATTATTTATTTGGAAACTAAATAATGTAAAAAAAATAAATATATTAGATTGGAAATGAAAATTCAAAAAGCTTTATTAAATCAAAGGCTGATGTTGAATTTTCCTAAATATATAATGATTGGATATATTAATAACTAATATAATAATAATAATAATAATAATAAAATAATAATAATAGTAATAACAATTTGCTTACAATAATGAATAGGTATGGAGCTTTTGTAACTGATAAAATGGAAGTGAGGAGTGTAGAGGGAACACTTAAAAAAATCTGCATAACATTGAGTAATGGGAGGCGAATGTGTGTGGATTTCATGGTGCAAGAAGGAATATATATTTTGGGGATGAGGTCCATTAGTTAAGGAGGAGGTAATGGGTAGAGTGAAAAGGGGAAGAATGGTAAAGTCTGCAGGTATAGGATGGAATTTACTGGGTGAAATGACCAATGAACCGAGGCGGATGGTGATTAAGTAGAATTTGGAGCTGTGTAACAAAGCATTGTAGAGGGTGTGGTTCTGAGGAATTGGAGGGAGAGTAGTAATATTACCCTTTATATAAAGTATGGCGGGATAAGGGAAATCTGTAGAAATTGAATAGGGGAGATTAGTTTATCGAGTGTGTAGCGGAAGGATATATGTAGGCTTTTTGGTTGAAGATGTGCGCCAAGTAGTGAAGGACATGATGGTGAAGTAACAACGGTGAGTTTAGAAGTGGTAGAGATATGTGGATCAAATCTTTACTTGAAACAACAGAAATTGATTGACTTGAAATAATGAAAGAACAATATTTCAGGTTTTATGAAGCTTCATGCCGGTGTTTAGTGATATGTGTGTTGGTGGTAGATTCTGAAGGGAATCAAAGTATGTATGAACGATAAAGAAGAGTGTCGCATATGAATCAAATGGGGTTCGATAAGTGATTGGTTTAATTATCTAACAGCCGGGCGTGAGGCATAGATGTGTTTATGTCTCCCTGGTTATGCAATTTTATATATGGATCGGGGTTATGATAAAGAAATTACAGTGTGGTGGTGGAAGGGAAGTGTAGATTTAACATGGCTTGGGCATAAAAAACGCCACCAAATAAAACAAGAAGAAAGCAGTTTAAATAATTTTTTGTTTGCTTTTTTTTCAAATTTTAACGTACCCTTTTCAAATATTTGAGATATTTATAAAAATTACTAGTATAACAACAACAACAACAAGAATATTAGGGACAGACAAAAGAGAGCCTAGTTGTACTTTATTCAAGATTTTCACGCTATACTTTTTTAATAATATTTGAAATATAAAATAGGAAAAAAATAATTTTCAAAATTTAAGATTCACAAAATGTGCAAAAATGGGATCTTTCAATTATTGAACTTAGAAGATAACTAGATTTCATTATTAAAATTAATAAAAACTTTTTCAAAAAACAAAAAATTTAAAATTCCTTTCCTTTTTGGTTATAAATTTAACTTAGAATATATGTTCGAATTTCCATTCATTCGATTAAATGTTATATCGTATTAATAAGGTGTACTCTTTATTCTTCTCTTTCCTTAGAGGACTTAAAGAATTTGTCCCCCTCCTCTACAAAAAAGATTTACCTTCATTCACGTTTCCGTAAATCATCTTATCCAAACCAACATTATAAATATACGCTCTCGTAAGGCCAAGAATAGTTCTATATCCAATCCTATTATGACAAGATAAAACACATACTTCTTATCTCCACTACTAACACTCCTCAATAACCTCTAAAAATTCCTCTAAAATCTATACTCACTATTCCTCTAACATATCTTCCTTTTCAAAAAAATCTTTAAAGACCAATACTCATACCATTACCTTCGCCAATGTGGGTATAAAAAATCCTTGAACAACTGCAATCATACTTGTACATTGGTGAACACATGACTTCCAGCGAAACAACACAACAAAAATAGACCTACTCCAAGATTAACGCTAACCTGCCTTACCCTTTCGTTATCCACATTCAACACATATTCACAAGTATCAACCTTAACATATGACACCAACATTCCATATCGAAAATTTACAACTTCGCAAACCCTCAGAATCGTTTTGCATACCAATTCAAATAATTCAATATTACAAATGAAACGACCGACACACAGATCCCATCATGAACAACATTCTACACTCCTCACCTTCTTTCAAAAAACTTAAAACTAAACTTTTGTAAATTAATTTTTATATTTTGTATTTTCTTTAATATTCAATTTAGTTGATATTCCGTAGCAGCTGAAAGAGGGCTAAGATTAATATAGCCGAAAGCTTTTGCTAAATATTTTTGTCAAATCTTTTATATTTGATAAAATAAATTTTATAACATTTAAAGAATCTACTTTCTACTATTTTGAAAAGGAATCCATAAGAATTTTATAATCAAGGCATTAAGACCTATTATTACCACTCGCGTTCTAAAGCTATTTTAATTTTGAAAGCATTATATATATAGTATATAATATATATATATATATTATATACTCTATATATATATATATATAATATATTATATATATATATATAATATATATATATATTATATATATATATATTATTATCTTCGCTTCTTCCTCCCCAAGACTGGGGTAATGTGCGTGACATGCATCAGAAAAGAAAAGTAGAAAGAATATGAGCAAGTCGAAAAGAATAGTCACCAGCCTACCGCCCCCTCTATACCTATAGTAAAGAACTCGTTCGCCAGTCAAAAATTTACCTCTAGAGCTTGACGAACAGCGAAGATACCATCACTATGGCATATTCGTCAGTGTAGGGTTTCATACCCTGGCCCAGGTGGGCAGCCACCATACCATCCAAAAACCGCTCCATTCACTCGCTACTTATGCACCCTTTAATACTCGCCTTCTGCAACCACACCTCCCTCCTTCAGACATTCGTTTCACAGTGACGACAATCCAACTTTTTTCTTCAATCTAACAAGCCGGTCGATCCCACACCAACTCACGCACTATAATCCGCTTATCCCACCGACTGTTCATTCATGCCTTTCCATTATGACAAACCATCTCAACATACTTTCATTTACTCTCTCATTTACCCCATTTCTTCACACCACTAACTCTTCTAATATGTTATTCCTCATTTTATCAAATTCTTTCACGCCCCTACAGATTTGTCATTCTGAAACACGTTGAACTTTAGATCTATACCTCTTATCCAGACCATAGTCTCAAACTACTATATATTAACACAGTAACAACATAACCTATTGTAACTACCCTAGCGCCACTCAGACCTTTGTCCTTTACGTCACGCAACCATTTTAATTGCCCAGCAAACCTTCTGTATTCACAACTTCCTAACTACACTCTGCATCATCCGTCGCTTTTTTATCCAACATATATATCTAAAATATTTAACACTCAGACACTTGTTCCAGCTGCTCACCTCTCACATAACTTCACACTGAGGACTGTCCTCATCGCAACCATTAACCTACTCTTATCTAGCGTACTTCAAAACCCTCTTTTACACACACTGCCAATCTCTCTACCAATCCTCTCAAACCTCTTCAGATTCACTCACACAACAAATCATCCGCAATATAATAGGTAGGGCACGCATCCCACTCACCTCCATCATGTCTAACACCATTTTCTGACAACCCATACCCATATCAATTGAATGAACGCAAGGGGAGCATAACAACATCGCCTGCCTCACTCCGCTATTAATATTTAAATAATCACTTTCGACCCATTTATTCTCACCACGCCTCACTATCGTCATACATACTTTTGATTCCATCCAGAAGCCTACCACCAACACCACTACATTACTACACTGCATATCGCCTGTTTGCTGTTTCTGATTCTGTTTCGCTTGTGTCTTCTTGCTCCTCATTTTCTCAGTCATTTGTTTCTAGGATGTAAAGATTTGTGATCTACACACCGCCTACCATCTCCTAACAACGCACGCTTGTTTTTCACCAATCATCCTTCAGTCACTCGACGCACTCTTCCGACTGAAAAATACCAGCATATATCTTGCCCAACAACACACATCACTATTCCTATAATATTCTACAGTTCCCCTGCTCCTTGCTCTCGCTCCAATCTGTTGAACTATACCCTTCATAAACGCTTTTATACATACAACTTCCAAAATCAAACAATCACACCATCTGTCGCCTCCGCTGCTTGGAATCCATTTTCACCAGTCAATTTCATCTATACCTACAGATTTATCATTCTTCAACTTTCTCACTCTACCCATTACCTTCTTCTTGCTAATCCGACCTCATGCGCTCCAAAACACCTATTTCCTTTCTTTGCCTCATAAAACCCAACACTATCACTCTCATTACTCTGGTTAATTTATACAGATTCTCGAAGTGTTCTGTCCACACTCCACCTCACGATACCATTTTCATCAGTTAAAAAAGCACATCCTATTCCATTATTCCTAAGTATGGTATAGCCTATAGGTAATCATATATATTATATATATATATATATATATTATACTATATATATATATTAGTATATATAGTATATATATATATATATATATATATATATATATATATATATATATATATATATATATATATATATATATAATATAGTATATATATATATATGTTGTGTGTGTGTGTGTGTGTGTGTGTGTGTGTGTGTGTGTGTGTGTCAACTAGTAAAAAGGAGAGCAAAGAATCAAACAATTATAACAAACTTAAATTTGTTAAGATTGCTATTTGTGTTGTGTGATAGGTAATGGTAAATATTGTGGACATATTTCGTTTATATGAAAAGAACACGGCAATAAGGTTAGTAAACAAATAAAATATTTTGAGTGTAAAAGTTTACAAATCGAAACTACAATCTATGCCTTGTTTATCACCAACCTTAAAATATCGCATTGTCAAGGTTAACTCTACATAATGTAACCATAAATATCCACACTTACCTCAGTAACAAGTGTGGCTTGTGCATCTGGAGCATGATTACAAGATGCAAGTGCTGCTATTAAAACACGGACATGATTAACCATTTCTGTATCACCAGAACCACAAACCAAATTATCTAAAAGATATGCCAAGGCACTGCAATCCTAAAAATAAATGATAAATCCAAATGAATTTTTTAAAAATTGTAATCTCAAATTGCTAACATTAATTATTGTAGCAACAAGCAACTTATAATTATCTGAATCACAAACCTCTGTAATTTTTTCATTAATTCCTGATATGTACTGATGATCTGTAACCAGTTTTGCAACACCAACATATGAACGAATAAATTCAGCTAATAATTTACACAGAGTTGACTTTGATAAAAGTGATTTTTTTTTCTTTTGAGAATCTTCGGGTATAGTTTTTGGGTCATTTCCAACAATTTTTGAAGAGTCTCCATCAACGGGACTCTGCAATTAATATTTTATTTAAAAATAAAAAAAATTTTTTTTGGGAATTACCAACATGCCATAAAATCATAACTTTGTACAAATCTCGTTAAAATTTAGTAAAAGAAGCTATCAACATTAATACCTGTTCCTCTATGTCTTGCACAACCATATCATTTGCAGATGAAGAGCGAGAAAGTTGTAACTGTCTGGTAACAAATCCAATTGGCCCAATATTAGAAAAACTTGTATTTCTTTCTTCGTTTGGTGTACTGGCTGATATCATAATCATACCATTTGCTATATATATATATTTATATATATATATATATATATATATATATATATATATATATATATATATATATATATATATATATATATATATATATATATATATATATATATATATATTATATATATAAACTCTCTTTAACGTGTTTTATTCCCTTTTCAGAGTAACACGGGGTACTACAGGAAACCAAACTTAAGGTCGGCTATCCAAGCCTGCCACCACGTGTTCACAGCCCAGTTTTAATTCTTGGCCCCCAGCAAGATAAAACTCAGACTGCTACGCGGAGGATTAAACCAGCGTCCTCTCGCATGAGAGTCGGCGAGTCAACCTCCTACGCCACGAGGCGTTCTCATATTATATATATATATATATATATAGCAGTATAGTAGTTATATATATATATATATATATATATATATATATATATATATATATATATATATATATATATATATATATATATATATATATATATATATATATATATATATATATATATATATATATAATTCCTTCTATCAGCAGATTGGGGGGTGGGGTGCACAACACTGGAAACAGAAATTTTGGTAGAAGAACATGACAAGTTGAAAGGAAAGCCAACTCAACCCTTCAAGTAAGGGCCTGTCAAAGTAAAACAAATGAACCCTAGGGCTTCACAAAACCGCGACGGACCCTCACTGTGTTATTTCGTCAATGCAGGTTCATCCCCTGGGCCAGGCCCACAACATTACCTCCTCTGAAAGCCACGTAATTCACCCTTATCAAACTCTCACACCTTTAATGACTCAATCCACTTTTTCTTTGGTCTCACCACTATACATCAGGTTAAACAACCACCTACTATTATCCAATCTTTCTATATGACCAACCCATCTTAAAACACACTTGTTTGTTCTCTCTCATGCCTTTCTTCAAGCCACAAAACTCCCAAACACTTGCATTATTCATTTTATGAACTCATCTCACACCTAACAAGAAAATAGGATTGTCCATCTGAACAGTTTGTATCTTAGATCTATCTCTCTTATTCCACATCATAATTTCCCTACTATACATTAACGGGGGTAACAATGTACCCTCATGCAAACCCTAGCGCACTATAGACTTACTCACTTTCTTTTCACCAAGGATTTAATTGAACCAGCAACCTTTCTACCACACTCTGCACCGTCTGTTCCTTTTCATCCAATATATAGCCTAAATATTTAAATTCTGATATTTGTTCCAATTGCACATCATCCAACATCATTTCACATCACAACCTCATCTACCTTTACTTTCAAACCCCTCATTTTAACCATCTGACAAACCGATTACCATCCCCTTTAAACCCTTGTGAAAACTCGTTGCAGTCAGAAAAATCCACCCTAAGATTTCACGATACTGCGACGAACCATCACAGTGGTATCTCGTCAATGTGGGGTTCATCCCCTGGGTCAGTCCAATGTCTAGATAAAGAGGAAGTCATTTCCCCAGAAAACTTACACCTGCCTTTTTGGAATCTGAACTGTAGGATAACAATGATCTCGCTCCTCCTTCTCCAAGTGTTTTTCTTCCTGTGTCTCATACTCTGGTTCCTCAACTTACTGAAATGGTTCTTTACTACCTAATTACTACATCTTTACCATGAAAGACAAAGTTACTATTTGACCTTGCCTATTTTATATGGGTTTATATGTATAAAATTTACAGTTAATAGACAGTAACAATTGTAAAGCTATCCATCAACCTTTCTTACGTATAGAGGTGTGTTTAATAAAGCAACTCTTTCACCATAGAAGGTGTGGAAGCTTGTTACCTGCCCCTTCTCCAGTACTAAAAACCAATGATGAGGTTTCAAAAGAAAGAAGTTTGGAATTATATAAGGAGGAAAAAAAAGAGGTAAATGAACAGTTTGGAAGGAGGATGAATGGAGACTTACAAGGGAATAGGAAGCTATTTTGGTAGGAAGCGAGAAAGGTTAAGAATGAGAATAAGGATGGTGCTTTCATAACTGATAAAATGGATGTGAGGGGAGTGTGGAGGGAACCTCGAAAATCTACATAATAGTACCCTAATATAAGGGTAAGGGAGATAAGGGGAACTGTAGGAATTCATTTATTGAATGTTGTAGAAAAGATATATTCTGGTATTTTGGTCAAAAAAGTAGGTCTAGCGACTGAGGAACTGATTGGTAAAGAAAGTGGATTTAGAAGTTATAGAGGATGTGTGGATGAAACTTTTACATAGAAGCAAATGATTGAGAAAATGTGAGAAAAAGAAATTATATTTAGGCTTTATTTATTTGCAACAGGCGTATGATAGGATAAATAGGTAAATTCAATGACATGTGTTAGTGAAATTTGGTATTGGTGGTAGGCTTCTGAATGGAATCAAAAGTATGCATGACGATAATGAAGTGTGTGTGGAAGAATAAATGGACTTGAAAGTGATTTGTTTAAGATTAATAGCGGAATGAGGTTGGGATGTGATGTCTCCTTGGTTAATCAATTTGTATATGGATGGGGTTATGAAAGAATTAGAGGCAAGAAGGGAAGGTGTTAAGAATGATGGAGATCGGAAGTTCCTCTTACTTATTATATGCGAATGATTTGGTTTTGAGCGACGAACCTGAAGAGTTTGAGAGGATTGGTAGAGGGGTTTGGCAGGGTGTGAAAAAGGAGGGGTTCGAAAGTAAATGTATTTAAGAGTAAGGTTATGGTAGTGAGGGAGGACAGTCCGCAGTGTGAAGTTATGTTAGATGGTAACTGGAACAAGTATCTGAGTTTAAATTTTTAGGTTATATGTTGGATGAAAAGGAAACGGATGATGCCGAGTGTAGTAAGGAAGTTGGGAATGGTAGGAAAGGTGGGCAGTGCAATTAAATCCTTGGTGGATGTAAAGGACCAAATCTTGAGTGCGCTAGGGTTTTGCATAGGGGTATGTTGTTATCTGTGTTAATGAATAGTAGTGAAACTATGGTCTGGAATAAGAGGTATAGATCTAAGGTACAATGTGTTCAGATGGACAATCTTAAGTGGCGTGTTGGGTGTGAAATGAATTATTTAAATGAGAATTGAACGCATTAGGGAGGTGTGAGGTTTGAAGAACTGAGTAAATGAGTGAATAAACAAGAGTATGTTGAGATGGTTTGGTCATACAGAAAGGATGGATGATAGTGGGTTGGTTCAGCAGATATATAGTGGTGAGTACAGGGAATCGAACGGCAGGGAGACTGAAGAAAAAGTGGATTGAGTCTGTAAAGGAATGAATGAAGGAGAGGAATGAGAGTTTGACAGAGGCGAGAAGGTGCATAATAGGATTAAATGGCGGAGTATTGTGAAGGGGTATGGTCGTGTGGGCCTTGCCTAGGGTATGAAACCTACATTGAAGAGATAAAGCAGTGACGATTCACCGCAGTCCTGTAAAACCCTAGGGTTGATTTTTCTGACTGTGACGAGTTCTAACTTGAGGGTATAATGGGGGAGGTAAGGCTGGGCTTTCTATTCAACTTAAGTAATATTCTTCTACTACTTTTGTTTCCAGTGCATGTGATGCAACTTACCCTAGTCTGGGGAAAGAAAGTGGGTGATGATTTATATATATATATATATATATATAGTATATATATATAGGCGTTAGTATACATAGGAATATATATATATATATATATATATATATATATATATATATATATATATATATATATATATATATATATATATATATATATATATATATATATATATATATATATATATATACTCTTTAAACACAAGAGTATCCATAAGTATACTAGAGTTGGTGTAGGTAGAGATGGTATCGAAGTGAAAAGTATGATTGATTTTGTGTTGGTGAAGAAGGAGACAAGAAGTATGTGTTGGATGTTAAATCAGTGAGGGTTTAGGGAAATGGGATTATCGGATCATTATGTTGTTCTATGTAAAATTAAGTTAGTGGCGTGGATGGAGGAAGGTGATACGAAAGGAAGTAGGTAAAATTAAGAGGATGAGCAAGACAATAAGGATAAGTATGTAAGAGCGCTCTAGTAAATCGTTGAATGTGAAATGCTTGATACTGAACAAATTCAGCAAATGAAGGATAATTGTTAGTAGTGCAAAGGAAGTGTGTGGATGTGCTAAAGTAGGAAGTAAGAATGTTAACAGCGAATGGTGGAATGAAGAGGTGATGAAAGCGGTTAAAGGTAAAAAAGAAGGTACTAAAAGCAAATGATGAAATTTCAAAAGAAAGATGCTTGGAATTATATAAGGAGGAAAAAGAAATACTAAAAGGTGCATACGTAGGAGAAAACAAGAGGTAATGAACAGTTTGGAAGGATAATGAATGGAGATTACAAGGGAATAGAAGCTCTTCTGGAAGGAAGGAAGCGCGAAGATAAGAATGAGAATAAGGGAATCTGCTTAGAATAACGAATAGGGATGGTGCTTTTGTAACTGATGAATGGAGATAGGAGTGTGGAAAGAACACTTCGAAAATCTGCAATATTAACAGTAACGATGAGGTGTTAGTGAATGTGTATTTGATGGTGCAAGAAGGAATAGTATTTTGTATGAGGTTATTAGTAAGGAGGAGGTAAATGGGTAGGGGAGTGAGAAAGTTGAAGAATGGTAAATCTGTGCAGGTATAGATGAAATTTTAGTGAAATGGACTAAGAGTGAGTACTGAGATGGTGACTGACTGACGGAAGTTGTGCACAAAGCGTTTGGTGGAGGCATAGTTCCAAGGGATTGAGGAGAGTTGGTAATAGCACTTTATAAGGGTAAGGGAGAAAAGAGGAATTGTAGAAATTATAGGGGAATGTTTATTGAGTGCAAGGAAGGTATATGCTGGTATTTTGGTTGAAAGAGTGTCGAGTGACTGAGGACTGGTTGGTGAAGAAATAAGGTGCGTTTAGTGGTAGAGGATGTGTGGATCAAATCTTTACATTGAACAAATGATTGAGAAAATGAGGAGAAGAAGAATAAATTATATTTAGGTTTATGGATTTACAACAGGCGTAAGATAGAGTTAATAGGTTTTTATGGCAGGTATAGGATATATGGTGTTGGTGGTAGGCTTGAATGGAATCAAAAGTATGTATAGTGATTAATGAAGCGTGTAAGAATAAATGGTGTCAATGGTGATTGGTTTAGATTAATAGCGGAGTGAGACAGGTTGTGTTATGTCTCTTGGTTATTCAATGTATATGGATGGGGGTTATGAAAGAATCTTGAGGTGGGATGGTGAAATGGTGTTAGAATGATTGAGAATGGAGAGGAGTGGAGGGTGCCCTACCTATGCTAATATGCGGATGATTTGGTCTGTGTGGCGAATCTGTATAGCTTGAGAGGATTATATAGATTTGCAGGGTATGTAAAAGGAGGGGCTGAAAGTAAACGTGGATAAGAGTAAGGTTATGGTTGTGAGTGAGACAGTCCTCAGTGTGAAGTTATGTTAGATGATGAGCAGCTGGAGCAAGTGTCTGAGTTTAAATATTGGGTATGTTGGATGAGAAGGGAACGGACATTTAGAGTGTAGTAGGAAAGTTGTGAATGGCAGGAAGGTTGGTGGTGCAATTAAATCCAAATGGACTAAGTCCTGAGTGCGCTAGAGTCTTACACATGAGGGTATGTTGTTACTCAAAGTATTAGTATGGTAGTGAGACTCATGGTCTGGGTCAAGAAGCATAGATCTAAAGTTCAATGTGTTCAGATGGACAATCTAAAAATGCTAGGTGGCAAGAAATTAATAAAGTGAGGAAATTGTCTTGGGCTAGAGGTGGTGTGGTGTGAACAAAGCAAAATGAGAGAATGTACAGTAGCAGTTGATGGTTTGTCATGGGAAAGATGAATGAGTTTGTTGAGTTGCTGGATGTATAGAGAGTGTGTTGGGAACCGAGTCACGGGAGATTCCAGCGGATTGAGCCGGTGAACTATCATCCGAAGGAGAGAAATGTGAAGCCTGGCAGAGGCGAGAACAAAGGCGATGATAGAGACACTATGTTTGCAGTTGTACCACTCGTCAGGGATGCAACCTCATACTGACGATTTAATATATATCCGTCGCATCACATGTTTAGGCGGATTTTCTGTCTGCAGACGAGCTTCTCACTACCACGAAAGAGGTAGGTTGGGCTTTCGACGCGTTCTCTCATTGCTTCTTTTTCCGATGTAGCACCTTTACCCCCAATCTTAAAGCAAAGAGTAAGGTGAAGAAAAGAAAGAAAGAAATATATATATATACATATATATATATATATATATATATATATATATATATATATATATATATATATATAGTATATATATATATATATATATATATATATATATATATATATATATATATATATATATATATATATATATATATATATATATATATATAAATAGAGATAGATATATATAGATATATATATATATATATATATATATATATATATATATATATATATAAAAATAAATATATTTATATATATATATATATATATATATATATATATATATATATATATATATATATATATATATATATATATATATATATATTCTTTCTCTTTTCCCAAGACTGGGTGTAAGTGCAAATAAGTACTGGTTAAATATGACACAAGTCGAAAAGAAAGCCCAGCCTTACCACCCCCTCTATACCTATTAGTGATAAATCTTCACAGACAGAAAATCCACCCTATAGCTCACGGGACCGCGACGGACCACTATGGCATACTGCCATGTAGGTTCATCCCCGGCCCAGTGGGCCAAACCATACCCCACAAACCCCGCCATCTACCTCCTATTATGCACCTTTGTGCTCGCCTCTGTCAAACTGCTGTATTTCTTCCTTCAGACATCTGTTTACACTAACCACTTTTTTTTCTCGGGGTCTCCAGCTGGTCGATTTCCAACACACTCACCACTATACATCTGCTTAACCAAAACTGATCACATTCATCCTTTCCACATGACCAAACCATCTCAACGTACTTTCTCACTACTATACATTAACACAGGTAACATCATACCCTTATGTAAGACCCTAGTGAACTCAACACTTAGTCCCTTTACATCCACCAATGATTTAACTGCACCAGCCACCTTCCTGCCATTCACAACTTTCCTACTACACTCTGCACCATCCGTTCCCTTTTCATCCAACATATATCCTAAATATATAAACTCAAGACACTTGTTCCAGCTGCTCACCATCTAACATAACTTCACACTGAGGACTGTCCTCACCCTCAACCATAACCTTACTCTTATCTATGTTTACTTTCAAACCCCTCCTTTTACACAACCTGCCAAATCTCTCAACCAATCCTCTTAAACTCTCTTCAGATTCACCACACAAAATTTCATCAAATGAAAAATATTTCTGATAATACATTCACTATTTAAGATAATTTACCATATGAAATCGTAGTTATGATAGGTGCTAACATTGAAGACTTATGAGGGAGTTTAATTTAGGTTTTCATCATGTTTTGGGGACATACTTAAAGGAAAGATTGAAAAAGATAAAGAAAATGTAGGAAAGATTGAAAAAGATAAAGAAAATGTAAATCAACATCTCATCAGTTAATCAAAATGTTAAAGGAAGAATAAATGAAGAAATTAAAAAATATTTGGGATGTGATATTGGAAAAAATGAATGCCCATTGACATGGTGGGCAATAATAAATCTAATTTTAATATATATTATATATATATATATATATATATATATATATATATATATATATATATATATATATATATATATATATATATATATATATATATATATATATATATATATATATATATATATATATATATATATGTCTAATTCATATTTGGAAGGGAATTCTCTTTTTGAATCCTCAGACTGTGAAAGTGAGGATGACGTGGAATATGACTCTGTAGAGAGTGATGGATTTGTTAGTAAAATAGCGGAATGTTTTGGAAATATGAATATGAACAAAAGGAAAAGAAAGTTAGTTCTTACTCCAAGAAAAATTAGAAATATGATTGAGATTGATGCCGATGAAGATTGTGCAAGTACCTCGTCACTTCATAGGTTGCTTGATCCTGTTAAATAATTATTAATGAAGATAAATAATTATTATTATTATTGTATAGAAATTAGAAACGAAATCAAGAGGTTATAATGAATCAAAGGAAAACTTTGTTTATTAATGTGGTTCTTAATGTATTTACACATTTAAATAAAGAATGAAGCAAACAATTTATTTTTATAAAGGTTTAATTTATTAAAATAAAAAATTTTAAAATGTTTTAATTAATCGTCATCATCAAAATTTACTATAATCGTTGTCTAAATTTCTTTAATCGTCCCATCACTAATATATATATATATATATATATATATATATATATATATATATATATATATATATATATATATATATATATATATATATATATATATATATATATATATAATAATAGCAATCAACGTTTGGGTAACAAAATGCAATTTCCCATAATTTTCAAACAACGCTTTAGAACCGATTTAATTAATGACATACCTGTTGCAGAGCTTCCTTGAACACTAATTCCCACCTCATCTTCATCGCTTGTTGCTAAGGCTTCCATTAGGTCATGTATGAGTAACTGTGGCTCAGAATTCTCTGAGCTCAGTCAACTGAGAATAGCTTGATTTGTTGATGTATTGTTACCACCATATTGTACAGGCGCACTCTTTCCCCCAATGCTTTTAATTAATATACTTTCTTCACCTAAGGAAAATGTTTGTTATAATTTATATATATATATATATATATATATATATATATATATATATATATATATATATATATATATATATATATATATATATATATATATACATACATATATATATACATACATACATACATACATATATATATATATATATATATATATATATAGGTATATATATATATATATATATATATATATATATATAATATATATATATATATATATATATATATATATATATATATATATATAATGAGTTCACGGTAGCTCAGTGGATAAAAGGGAGTCTTTTGGATCATAACTTACCTCTTGTGAGAACGAGAGTTCTAATCTCGATCCTGCTATCTGAATGTACACAAAAAAAATTCTCGTTAGGAGATTTTCTGTAATATTTAATTACCGTTTACAGCATAGTGACCCACACATCCCTAAAACCATATCCAACACACAACAGAATCTAATATAACACACAAAATCACACACACACACTCATGCTTCTACCAAAGAAAGTCTGCCCATTTGATTAAACCACGTCCACGGAGGATAGAATTTCCAAACGAGTGGAGCTGAAGCAGTGTTTACTATCAAACTTGGATAATCTTTGTATTATAATCCACTCGAACAGGAAATCCATGTAGCACAATTTCCCCTGACAGAAGACCCTACTGTGGTAGGTGATAAACCCCAAAATCCAATGTTTAGAGGTTTGGTAGCAATAAATTAACAAACTAAATATATATATATATATATATATATATATATATATATATTTATATATATATATATATATATATATATATATATATATATATATATATATATATATATATATATATATATATATAAATATATATATATATATAAATATATATATATATATATATATATATATATATATATATATATATATATATATATATATATATATATATATATATATATATATATATATATATATATATATATTTCTTCTTTATCCTCCTTATTTTCCGAATGGGAGTAAGGTGCGCGACGAGCATCGGAAAAGAAAAAGCAGTAGAAGAGCATGACATCAGTCGAAAAGAAGCCCAGTCTTATCAAATTCTCACATAGTACCATTAATTTAAGGGAACTTACTCCGTAGTCAGAAAATCCACCTCCCAGCAGCTTCATGGGACAGCGATGGACCCCTCACTATGGTAGAATCGCCAATGTAAGGGTTCATCCCTGGCCCAGGGCCACGTCCATACCCCCCACAAAACCCCGCCATTTACTCCTGTTATACACCTTTCTCCGCCTCTAACAAACTCACATTTCTCTCCTTCAGACATTCGTTCACCGACTCAATCCACTTTCTTCGGTCTCCCAGCCGTCGGTTCCCAACACACCCTCCACTATACATCCGCTTAACCAACCGACTATCATTCATCCTTTCCACATGACTCAAACCATCTCAACATACTTCATTTATTCTCTCATTTACCCCTTTTCTCCACACCACACATCTCTCTAATACGTTCATTCCTCATTTTATTAATTTTCCTCACACACCTAGTCATGCTCTCAGATTGTCCATCTGAACACATTGAACTTTAGACTTACTCTTATTCCAGACCATGTCTCACTACTATGCTGTTAACACAGGTATCAACATACCCTCATGTACCCTAGTGCACTCAAGACTTATCCCTTTAAGACCACTAACGATTTAATTGCACCAGCAACCTTCCTGCCATTCACAACTTTCCTATTACACTCTGCATCACCGTTCCCTTCTCATCCAACACATACCCTAACTATTTAAACAGACACTCTTCTTGCTCCAGCTGCTCACCATCTAACATAACTTCACACTGAGGACTTCATCCTCACTCACAAACTGTAACTCCATACTCTTCTTACTTACTTTCTGTTACGCCCTCCTTTTACATACCCTGCCAAATCTCTACCTAATTCTCTCAAACTTCTTCAGATTCACCCCACACAGAAACAAATCATCCGCATATAATAGGTAGAGCACCCCTTCACTCATCTCCATTCTCCAAGCAGTTCCCTTACTCCTGGTTGTTATACTTTTCAAGAGACTTCTCAAACCTCCACCACCTCACTCAGTCAATTGTCAAGTCTAAGATTCTGTAGATTCAACTAGGTTTAAAAGTTTTTTTAAATTGTCTGGCCCACTAGGGTTTTATTTTAAAAAAAGCTTTTTTGGGCAAACGGGTTGGTAAATGGACAAAATAGATTTTATAAAATGTAAAATTTATATATATATATACTGTGTAAAAGAATTATATATATATATATATATATATAAGAGTATATATAGAGTATATATATATATATATAGATACACACGTATCGGTGCATCATCTAATATATATATATATATATATATATATATATAGTCTCGGTGGCGCAGTGGGTTGAGTGGTGCGTTTGCACGCTTAGGGTCGTGAGTTCGAGTCCCCGTCAAACGGGATTTGTACTTTCGACTAGTCACCAGGACGGACACGAAAAATTGCCGTTTGTAGGAGATTTTCTGTAATTCATTACAGTTTACGGCATAGTGTATTAATACACTAATCTCAATACCCTCACCTCACTCATCCATAGCCAACACATACAACGGTACAACCTTTAATACACATACAGACACCTACATTCCTATTCGCCTCACGCACAGTAGGTCTGTGAGTCCAGAGCCTAGCCATGCCCACTGATGGCTGGAATATCTTGACTTGTGGTTCAGACTGAGGCTGGGGTTACTATCACCCTGATAACTGCGCACCTTTCCACTTTGTATGGGCCCACTGGTCGGGAAAACATAAAATAGTAACCTTTCCCCCGATTGTAGAGGTAAAAAACTAACTAATCCAACAATATATATATACAGATATATATATATATATATATATATATATATATATATATATATATATATATATATATATATATATATATATATATATATATATATATATATATATATATAATATATATATATATATATTATATATATATATATATATATATATATATAAATATAAAAAGTAATATATATATATATATATATATATATATATATATATATATATATATATATATATATATATATAGTATATATATATATATATATATATATATATATATATATATATATATAAAATATATATATATATAAGTAAAAATATATAGAGATATATATATATATAAAAAATAAATATATATATATATATATATATATATATATATATATATATATATATATATATATATATATATATATATATATATATATATATATATATATATAACCTAGTAGATGAATGATGAGAAAAAAAAACAAAAATTTTATATATATTTATATATATATATATATATATATATATATATATATATATATATATATATATATATATATATATATCCGCTACATCTATATATATATATATATATTAAAATGTGTTTGTCTTTCTTGAGTGTTCGTAGAAGAAGAAGGAAAACAGCTGTTTCTCTGTTTCTCCTAAAAATGTAAACATAGAAACAAATCAGGCAAACTTAGTTAGGCCAAGCATTGAATAATATTATAATTGTAATTTTTATCAACATTTTTCTTTTATCACCCCTATTATCTTAAATATTACATTTTTCATTTAACTAGAAAAATAATTGTTTTTAATTGGTTTTTACAAATTAAAGAAACTATAAATTAATTAATTAGTTATACAAATGTAGTAATCTTCACCAAAAAACCAACATTTCTTGCCATAATACTGTAATTACAGTGCAAATATATGTAATAATTCTGTTCTTTTATCTCGGTTCTTAATAATTATATCAATCTACATTATAGTATTTTATAAAACCCGCCTTTATTTCCTGCAGCCAGGTTGTATATATAAAGCCCAGCCCGGGTGGGTAGGTGGGCAGCTCCCTGGGCAGTTGCCCAATGCAACCCTGGATCTAACCCCCTATTCCCTGGAATGCCTTAACACAGGACTCCCTACATATGAATGTTCAGATATACACACTTCTTCCTGTATTGATATTTCCTTTTGCTCCCATTCCCTTATGGATCGCTTTACCTGGTACCGCTTTGATTATTACCCAATAGGTTTAATCGGGACTGAACCAAGCCCATGTTAAAATCTGACTCCAGATGGTGTTATGACAGAGCGGAGTGAGCTCCTTTTAATCAGGCCACAGCTATCCCACTCTCTTCCTTCAATAAGTGGTTTCCGACTGCTGATGATACCTTTCACTTCTTCCAGCAAGTTGTCATCACAGCAGCGAAAGCTTGTATTCCGCAATCTTCTGTAGGCAGGCGGTAGGCAACCCTTTGGTGGTCCGCACAAGCTAACAGAGAAAAAACTCTACAGGCAATACATATGGACCTGTACCAATGGAAACGAATATTTTTAAAGCAGATGCGGCGAGATCTAGGAGAATTAATTGCCAAACACAAACAATATTTTCGAACTTATATTTCAACTGTCAACTCCCCTTCCTTTAGTGTGGAAAGTTAAATAGAAAATATTTCGTCATTCCAAAACTCCTCACCCACATTCCTGTTATGGGCCTGATAAAACTGACACAACCTCCATTCCTGCTGATGTTGCAGATTCATTTGATTAGTTTTACTAGACACTCGAGCTCTTTCCGCTATCCTAAAGACTTTCAAAAATTGAGAAATAACACTGCACTGATAAGCTGTCTTTTTACACTTGCATAGTATCAACCTGCACTGGTGAATAGCAAAGACGGTGCCTTTGGCCCAGACATGATTTCGTACATTATGTTCTGTCATATCCACCCCTCGACATCAGAGTTTTTGCTGGATCTGCATATCAGAATCTGATTCAAATTTTCTTTTCCATCTATTTGGACTACAGCTTTTGTAATTCCTATCCCAAAACCTAGGAAAAATCCAAAGTTGACGGGCAACCAAAGACAAATTTCACTGACCTGTCATACCTGTAAATTCATGGAGAAAAATGGTTTCAGGCCACCTTCTCCCAGTTCTGGAGAGTCTGCAAGCTTTTCAAACTTCGTTTGGTTTCCCGCAAAAATCGTTAGACTGCGGATCCCTTGTTAAAACTGGACCATGACATCCGGGAAGCCTTTCCAACTGGTGGGATGGTTCTTGTCTTTTATGACCTTGAAAAAGTTTGACAACATGGAGAACTGGGGTTCTCCTTAAACTCCATTCGCCCGGTTTTCGTGGACAACTCCCTCTTTTTATCAAATAGATTCATCCAGGATTAGTGCTCTTCCATTGTCAAGCCACTTTACTTTGGATGAAGGTGTTCCGCAGGGTAGTGTTCTAAATGTATTGATATTTGCTCTTGGATTTAATGACATTGTTACTTCTACCCCAGCAATGATCAATTTTTTTCTTTATGTTGATAACGTTGCGCTGTACATAGCCGGTGGAAGGCTGCATTTTCTTGAATAGCAACTTCGACTAGCTATGGAGAATATTTCACAATAGGGTAACTCCCATTTATCAACCACCAACCTCAGCAGTACTTGTAAAGAAAAAGGGGTATCGAAGAACCTACCAGTTCTTCCCTCAAACCTAGGGTTGGGAAAAAAACCGTTTTTTTCAAATCATGTTTTTTTCAGGAAAAAAACATGTTTTTTTCATGTTTTTTTCGTTTTTTTTTCAGTTTTTTTCATTAAATGTATTTTTAAAAGTTTAAAGAGGCTAATATGATATTTCACTTGAGTATTTTCATTTTCCAAATATAAGGATACTTGAAATTGAACAAATATTCCATTATGATTTATAAAATAGCAGAACTACCTTTCTCTTATATTTTATCAATTGTTTTCATTACAATTTACAGTAGGTTGTAGCCTGCAGACTGCTGTTTGTAGGCTTCTACTTACTAATTTAACTATGTATTTTACATTTGTATCATATAATCATATTTATAATTTACTTTTAAATATTAATGTATATTATATTTATATAGAATGAGTCTGAATGACAAAACTCAAAAGTGACTTAAAGGATGCAATGAAATAATAAAAATATTGAAATTAAAATTATACCAAGATTGTTAAATGAAGGAGGATGAGTGAATGACTAAATTAAATATTTGGCTTTGGAATATCAACTTTTGATTCACTAATCACTAGTCCCCACTCCCCAGACCCCAGTCACTACTGAGTACTGACTACTATCAAGCTCATTATCACTGGGCTCATCAGCGTGAACAGCCACATTTAATTTTTATATGACTGATATAAAGTCTGATATCTCACAGTCGTATGAAGTATCGTGAGAAATTAGACTTCAAAAGAAGGAGCAGGGGCAGTAATAGGACCTTAAGTTTAGCTGCCTTAGCATAATCATCTCCCTCAAGGAAAATTTTCAGAATTTCCTAGTTCTAGATTAGGAGCAATAAATACTTTGCAATGTCTACACAACAAAAGTTATATTTCATGCGAGGGCCTTTGCTACCTTACTTTTTTATTTCCCTAGTGCCCTGACATAACGACTTTTTTGCATATCCCTTTTTAAATTGAAAATAAAATCTACAACACAAAAAAAAAATTTTTTTACTGCTAATCATATTTTATCGAATTTATAGTATACGGGTGTGCAGATTTCAGAAATGACATTAGTTTTCCCAAGATTGGCTCTAGTTCTTGAGATACAGGGTGTTCCAGATTCTCTTATACAAATATCTTTTTTTAAGGCATATTTTACAGTAATATCGTTTTATTTTTTTTAAGGGGCTTACCTTTATATATACTTTCTATTTTTTTCATTTTCAGAACACTATGGGTACTTCACGAAGAGCCTGTTTTAATAACCCAATGTATTCTGTTAGATATGTGGTGAGAAATAGAAGGAGAACCAAAGAAGAAGTATTACTAACTTTGTGAAGCAAGCATTTCTGACATACTTTGAATGAAACTCGGAGTCCAAGATAAGTCTTGGGCTCCCATATGGTCTGTAAAACGTGTATCGAAAATCTACGTCAGTGGGAAAATGGACCGAAGAAAAAGGTTTAAAATTTGGTGCGCCTATGGTATGGCGGGAGCTAAAGAATCACCACAGTGACGGTTATTTTTGTTTGGTTAATGTGAAAGGTATCAATCGTTACAAAAAACGTAAATTTGAGTATCCGGATTTGGGATCAGCAAGGCGACCTGTACCACACTCCGACGATGTCCCCATCCAGTGTTCACTGCACTCCCAGACCTAGCATTGTCTGATGAAGAAGATATCCATGATTTGGTGTGCACACGTGCAGATAGTGGTAGTGAATATGAAGAAAGTACTTCTACACAGCAACAGTTCTCCCAGGAAGAGATCAATGATTTAGTACGAGAGTTAAGCCTCTCCAAGCAAGATTCTTATATCTGTATCTCTTAGTGAAAGAACTGTCTCAAGGCCAGAATGTAAAATAACTTTTTCTCGGACAAGTAGTACTTCCTCCATATTTCATTGAAGAAGACCTAGTATACTGTAGGAAACATCCCTGGACTCCTACTCCAAATGGGGTTACCTAAATACTGACCAGAAGATTGGCGATTGTTTATGGATATTTCAACGGAAGCTTGAAATGTGTTTTATTGTAATAATGGCAATAGTTATGCATCGATTCCAATAGGCCACCAACAAAACTGAAAGAGGAATATGAAAATATAAGAATGATCTAGCAGAAGCTTAGATATAATGAGTAGTCTATATGCGTTGATTTGAAGATGGTCAATATCTTACTTGGGCAGCAAAGCGGATATATTAAGTACCCTTGTTTCATATGCTTGTGGGATAGTAGGGCTAAAGAAGACTACTGGGAAAAAGTTGTATGGCCTGCTAGGGAAAATATGACTGTAGGTGCATCAAATATCATTAACGAACCACTGGTTGACAGGGGGAAAATTATTTTCCCACCACTCCACATCAAACTAGACTGAAGCAATTTGTTAGGGCCCTAGAAAAAGATGGTGAATGTTTCAAATATTTGCAGATTTTTTTCAGGGTTGAGTATGGAGAAACTCAAAGCTGAATCTTAGTGTCTCAAATTGCCAAACTATCATGGGATGATACTTTGCTAATCCATGATCAGATAGCCACATCTGCCTGAAGTGTTTTGTCTTGTGTTCAGAACTTTGGGCAAAACTATAACTGACAACTATGTAGAACCTGTACAGAAAATGCTTTCGACTTCAAAATTTGAATGCTAATAAGAGCATAAAAGTTCACTTTCTACATAGTCACTTAGATTGGTTTCCGGATAATCTAGGATGTTATAGTGAGGAACAAGGGGAGAGGTTCCATCAAGATATCAAGGTGATGGAAGAAAGATACCAAGGAAGATGGGATACACACATGATGGCAGACTATTGTTGGAGCCTTCAACGTGATTGTCCACATTCTGCACACAGAAGACAATCATATAGACAGCGATTTGTAATGCATTAATTGTGATTTCATTGTACTGAATTGAATGTTTTGACCTATTAGCATTTTATGTACTTACTCATTAACAATTTGATATATATCTTTCGTGTTTTTTTTTTGTGAATTACGTTACAACCTAACATAAATTGTTGTTATTAATGTATTATTTTTGTGACCACCCTGTATCTCAAAAACTAGAGTCAAGAAAACGGAGGTCGTATTCGGAATCAGGGCAACAAGTTACCTATAAAATGACCTTCAAATGTTTTGCCGCAAAATCTTTGTTGGCCAGTGAATTAATGATAAAAATGTTACTGAAAACTGAAACAGTGTAAGAAAACATTAATGAAGCCACAAACAAAATATTATGAATATCCGTTCAAAATAAAAATATGGAAAACCCATAAAAATTTTGAACACAAACTCAGGGGCTTCCACCTTGTAAGAAATTGGAACCAAAAAATGTCCAAATTAGAGCATATTTGCTAATATTTATAATATAATTGTTCAAACATGTAAATTCCACAACTTAATTGAAAAAAAAACAAATTTTTACTTGTTTTTTTCAGGCTGTGTTTTTTTCATGAAAAAAACCGTTTTTTTGGGAAAAAAACGAGCTTGTTTTTTTCCTTTCCCAACCCTACTCAAACCTAACCTTATATGGTTCGCCCATTCCTGTAACTTCACAGGTCAAATTTATAGGATTCATTCTAAATGACCACTTAACATACGCACTGCATATTAAACTCGCCTCAAAATTTTGGGGTGCTGATCGCAAGTCCCTTTTACGTCTCTATATTGCCCTAATCCAATCAAAGCAGGACTATGGCTGTGTAGTATATGGTCAGGCTTCCCCAACTCTACTACACCTGCTAGATCCCATCCAAAACGTGGCAATCCATATCTCCACTGGAGCCTTATGATAGTCCCCCTGGGCAAGCCTTGAAATTGACTCCAATGCGATGCCACTCTCTCTTTAAAGGGAATACATCATGTGCACAAGTTATCTTCGCTTTCAAACCCCAATACCGTCTGCTCTGACACCGATTCTGCGGGAGATAACTCAGAATCCTAATTACTGGCCATTTGGACACAGTTTATAACATCCTTACTTTCTTCAATATTCTTTTGCAAAAGGTGCCGACTTTCTCTTATGACGAAGGGTATACACCTTGGTTGGTCCTGACCTCTCTCTTCAAATTTAGCCACCCTGCTGCCTTGTTAAATGCATCATTCCTGTCTCATTTCGCAGCTCAGTGAATTTTCTCGTGTTTACCGACTGCTCTAAAACAGGGGACAGTATGGGTGCGTCTGCTGTCTTTTCTGACGGCAACCTCTCTCATACCCTTCCCCTTCATGATTCAATTTTTACTGCAGAATTAATGGCTATGATGATTGCCCTTTCTGGAATTATATTCCTTAACAAAGACCACTTTTATGTCATTTATTCAGATTTGCTCAGCGCGATCCAGGAGCTTAAAACCCCTTATTTTAAAAACGCTATGGTGTCCACCATACAACAATTTATTTTGCTGCTCCACTCCCGTAAGAAACAAATCATACCATGTTGGACCCCCTTTCATGTAGGGGTAACTGGTAATGAAATCGCTGATATAGAGGGTAAAATGGCAGCTTCTTTCCAGAACTGTTCCAGCTCCCGGATTCCATTCAACAAGGCCACCCCCCATCAACTGATTACTATCCTGCTCTCGGACAAAGCTTTTGGCCCTTTTGGCAAGAGTACTGGACGAGTGATCAGCAGAGAGCGAAACTTAAATATAAAGCTGAGCATTGGTGAGTGGTCTTCCTCCCACCGACGAAAGCGCCACGCTGCTGCGACACTCTACGCATCTGTATGGTCACACCAATAATTACAGCCATCATAGCGTCAAGTGAGGACTCTCCAATCTTGCAAATTTTGCTGTCGCCATACCCGCAATCATGTTCACCATATCTTCATCAATTGTCACAAACTGGACCCCCTTCGTCTGCAACATTTTACTACTTTATGATCCATAACACCTTCTAAAAGGTTATCCCATATTTATCTGAATCTTCCCACTTTAGCAGTAACTCTTATTTTAGTGATGGGACGATTAATCGTCATCGTCATCGGCAAAATCGGCATATTTTTTTTTCAATCGTCATCATCGTCATCGGCAAATTTCGCCGATTATTTTGCCGATTAATTGAACAAATATTAAGAATTTTGAATAATATTAAAACTCAATAATAATAATAATAATAATAATAATAATAATAATAATAATTATATATATATATATATACTATATTTATATATATATATATATATATATATATATATATATATATATATATATAGTATATATATATATATATATATATATATATATATATATATATATATAAGGATCTATTTTATTATATATTTATGACATACAAAAAACTAATCGTTCGCTTGTTATTTGTTCATATCCACACACTCATCCTCCAGACAACATATAATTATACAGATACTTATATCCACACCCCTCTTCTAGACAACATCTTACAGATATCCTTATCCCTTATATCCCTGTGTAGGGAGAAAAAATTACCCACATCGTATGTGTCCAGCGTGTCGTAGAAGGCGACTAAGGGAGGGTGGTAGTTAGGTTGGCTGCCTACTACCATTTATCTTTGCCAGAATGCTAATGCATGCCTCGGAAAAGGTCGTGATCGCAGTAAGCGCCCTTCTTCTATCCTTTGGCGAAATGTATGAATCGTATCTGTATATGAAATGTCGGAGGAATAAATGATGAGGAGAGGTGATGATGTATTTAAAAAGGGCAAATTTGATTTGCCTGCCAGACGAAACAAAGATGAAAGAAACGGTGAAAATGAGTGGGGTGGTGTGAAATGTGTTTGTGTTGCTGTGAAAGGAATGAGAGGGGGGATAGAGGATTTGCAATTCTGATGAGTGAATTGTGGTAGAGAGCTATGGTAGATTTGTGTGTGTGAGTACTAGAAGTCTAAAATGTTAAATTTAGTTTGAAAGGTCAAAATCAGTGACTTGGTGATACAAGGATCCATCTGAGGGGTAATGTTGAAAAGAGCAATGATTTCTGGATAACTTGAAATAATGTTTCTTGATGGGGAATAGGCTATTCAGTTCATTTGGCACAAATCTGCCCATTCATGATTTTTTTACAGTTGTCAGTTTCACTATACTATGGGCAGAGCCCGGCCCAAGGAGGGGGTGTACTTCTCAAAGTTCACCCTCTTGCGCAAATTACGCATATGAGCACAGACGCAGGTTTTAAAGTGAGGAGATTAAATCTGCAGGAAATACAGAAGATGAAGAGAATTCCACAGAACAGAGGTGGTGTGGAAGAAGGAAGCACCACAGCAACCTAGCCGGGAGTTACCAATGTCAACACAATACTGTGCGCAGATACAGCACCTATTGTGCACGAAGGCGTCGTAAAGGTGGTGGTACGCGAGTGATGTCTCTCGAGCACTTGCCGCTGCGGTACCTATATTATAGAGATATAAAGCACCAACATCGCGCCGCAAAGTTAGAGGGTCAAGTGAACTGGAAAGTACAGGAAAGTTTATAAGCCTTTTTGCCCTTGACTCGACCCTGTCCTAAAGCCGGGTGAAACCGGAGCCCCCCCCAGATATGAGAGAAGTACTCCATGTATATACAAGGGCGGATGAGACCTTGTATAGCGGAGCAACCGGAGAAAAGGAGGAAAGTCTCACAGTCTAAACAGAACTTCCAGTTCTTTGAGGCCGCCCTAGCAACCGTTGTGATGTGAGGTTTCCAAGACATTTTTTTGTTCATGTTAAGGCCAAGGATGTTTATATTTTCAACAGGAGAGACGACAGAACCCGTCGAAAGAGATAGGAAAGTTAGAAGGTATTTTGGAGAAGGATTGTAAAAGTTGGGTTTTTAAAGAATTGAATTTCACAAAGTTATTTCTATCCATCAGCGAGAATAAAATCGGAAAGATTAAGACGAGAGGCAATTCTAGACGTAAAAGTGGGAGTAGAATTGATATGAGTTAAAGAATGAAGGGTCGAGCTATCGGCATATGAGTGGATGGAGTTAGAGGTGCAGGTGAGAAGATCATTAATGAAAAGCAGAACAAAGTAGGAGATAAGACAGAACCCTGAGGAACACCACTATTGACAGAAAAGAAGAAGAAGTCGCCCCATCAACAACAGCCGATATTGAGCGATTTGAAAGAAAGTTAGATATAAGTAAGCAAAGAGAGGGAGGAAACCCAAAGGAGGGGAGCTTGGAGAGCAGTGACGCGTGCCATACTCGGTCAAATGCTTTGGATATGTCAAGCGCCACCACCCAAGTCTCCCCGTAGTTCCTAAGAGCGAAACCATAAATCGGTTAGATAGGGATGTATATCGCCAGACTTCGAGCAACGAGAGCCGTACTGGCGATCGGAATGAGTTTCCAGATGATCAAGAAGTGAGTTGAGAAGGTTTCTTTCAAAGATCTTAGATAGATTACAAGTGAGAGCTATGGGCGATAGTTAGAAGGATCAGAGCGGGTTCCTTTTTCGGAATAAATTGGACATGTGAGAGCTTCCAACACTGACGGAGGAAAGTGCTAGTATTGAGACATAGAGAATATAGTTGAGCTAGGGGTCGAAGAGAGATTGGCCTTTTCAGTTGAGAATTAGCAACAGAACCGACTGATCAGAATAAGAGGAGGAAAGGCAGATTTACAGAAGTTGCTGGAGATGAAAGATTTGTCAGTAGGAGAACCAAGGAGAGTTAGCGCACTTTCCTTTGATGAAAGCCAGCTTGCTCGTCAAAGAGTATCCTGCAACGATTTCTAGCTGAATGCTGAAAATTGGCGAGAGTGATAGGAGAACGAGAATTTTTCCACCCCCAACAAGCACTGTCTCTAGCCTGAATGGCCAGAGAATGAGCATGATCGAGCCATGGATTATGAGAAAGAAAGATTTTTAGGTTTAGAAGGAATGAATGAGGAAAGAAAAATTTAGCTGAAGAAGGAATGAACCTGTTTCATCCCATCAAATAACGATTACAGCTCCCTCCCTTATCTTTTAAATCGTTATACATCCATCATTATTCCTTACTGAGGTAGACACTCTGCTATCATCTGCAAACTTGAAACCTTTACATTTAAGTCCCTGGTCTAAATATTTTTATACAGTATGAGAAACAGACACTTGACCTAAGAAATCGTTACGGACCACAAACATGTCTCCTTAACTTCCATTAATAAATACTTTTCATTTTCTTTGATTATTGATTAATTATTATTTTTATTATTATTATTATTATTATTATTATTATTATTATTATTATTATTATTATTATTATTATTATTATTATTATTATTGAGAGACTTAAGGAATCAAAATATTAATCGCTTAAATAATTTTGAGGTTGGAACCCCGGACCCCCTGTCTACAGCTTTTATATATATATATATATATATATATATATATGTATATATATATGTGGTTGATATATATATATATATATATATATATATATATATATAGAGAGAGAGAGAGAGAGAGAGAGAGAGAGAGAGAGAGAGAGAGAGAGAGAGAGAGAGAGAGAGAGAGAGAGAGAGAGAGAGAGAGAGAGAGATAAGAGTGAAAAAGAGAGAGAGAGAGAGAGAGAGAGAGAGAGAGAGAGAGAGAGAGAAGAGAGAGAGAGTAGAGAGAGAGAGAGAGAGAGAGAGAGAGAGAGAGAGAGAGAGAGAGAGAGAGAGAGAGAGAGAGAGAGAGAGAGAGAGAGAGAGAGAGAGAGAGAGAGAGAGAGAGAGAGAGAGAGAGAGAGAGAGAGAGAGAGAGAGAGAGAGAGAGAGAGAGAGAGAGAGAGAGAGAGAGAGAGAGAGAGAGAGAGAGAGAAATTTTTGAAATAGTTTTTTTTTTCAATTAATCGTCATCGTCATCGTCATCGGCAAAATTTGCTCTAATCGTCATCGTCATCGTCATCGGCAAAAATTTCATAATCGTCCCATCACTACTCTTAATATCTAGTATCTATTCTTTACAACATAAAATTGTTATGTAATATTACTATTTATAATGTAAGGATATATTTTTAAAATTTATTTTTGAGAATAAACATTTCGGCATTCAAATTTTCTTCAACATTTAAAATATGTATAAGCCAGGATTCACCCATGGAGTTTATTATTCAACCAAGTGTGGCCGCTTCTTTGTGGGCCGTGGTGGGTCCTATACATTGACAAAAAAAAAAAAATCCATATATCCTACAGTTACCCTTAGCCCTATATAAGGGTACTATTACTGCTCTCCTCCAATCCTTCGGAACTATACCCTCCATAAGCTTGCGCTTTGTTAAACAACTTCCAAATCCACTCAATCACCATCTCGCCTCCGTTCTTGGTAATTTCACCAGTGATTTCATCTATACATGCAGATTTACCATTCTTCAACTTTCTCACTCTACCCATTACCTTCTCCTAACTAATGGCCTCAACCTCAAAATACCTATTCCTTCTTCCACCAGCAACCCCACACACATTCACTATCACATCTTCGTTAATGCCAATGTTATGCAGATTTTCAAAGTGTTCCCTCCACACTCTCCTCACATTCATATCCTCAGTTACGAAAGCACCATCCCTATTCATTATTCAAAGCAGATTCCCCTTATTCTCATTCTTTAACCTTTTGCGCTTCCTATTCCCTTGTAAGTCATCATTCATCCTCCTTCCAAACTGATCAATTACCTCTTTTTTTCCTCCAAACATATGCATCTTTTAGTATTCCTTATACAATTCCAAACATTTCTTTTGAGACCTCATCATTGGCTTTTAGTACACTTAACCATAATTATTTCACTATAATTTTTCATTTTAAATTTCATAAAGCAAGAGAAAGTGAAAGTTTTCTCGAACATCTTAAATGATGATATCGTACTGTATTGTAACTTGGAGCAGTGATCAGTTGTCTTGCAGTTGATCTATTAAGAATATTACTTTGTAGCACAGTACTACAATGCAATCAGTGATGTTGCTTACAATGATTATCATTTCTAATTTTATGCACAATATCAATTTTAAGAAAATATTTACAATGAAGGATAATGCACATCTGACTCCCTGAACAGAATTACAAGCGAAATACTAGTGTATACATTATTATGTACTTAAAGATAGTAAATACCTGGTGATTGCTAAAATAATACAAGCGACACTACACCATATTTTAATTGTTTCTTTCATCTTTTTTTTCAGTCACCGCGAGCAAAATCAAATTTGCTCTTTCTAAATACATCCATCACATCTTTCAACATTTATTCCTCTGCCATCCCATACGATTCATACATTTTCGTAGAAAGATCAAGGTGATCACAACCTTCTCCAAAGCATGCATTAGCATTCCTGGCAAAACATAAGTAGTGGGCAGCTAACCTAAATACCACTGTCAATTTAGTCCCCTACGACACACAGATTACACATTGTGGGCAATTCTCTCTCCCCACAAACAGGGATATTAAGGATAGAGGTGTCTGTAAGATGTCTAAAGAGGGGAGTGGATATCAGCATGTGATATGGAAGGATACAGTGTTGTGTCTTAAAAATGTCTGAAGGATGAGTGTGGATATAAAAACGCAAATGAGAAAGGCGAACCATTAGGCACTAAAACGTAGTGGAGACCCTACACACCATGTAAGTCAATTTGAGGCATTTTCACCGCTGCGAGTGCATCTACTACCTCTGGCAGACTTTTATGTTACAAAATGGTGTATATAGAAGTAGTTGTCAATGTGGTTGAATTGGTTGTTGCTTTAGAGTATAATCAAGTGCTACTTAAATCTTCTGGTGAGCACAGATGCAGTAAAAATATTAAATAATGATGTAATTATTAAACAAAATTATTAGTTTTGTGTTAATTTGAAATATACAGTTCACAAAATTTTTGAGAATAAGTTCACTACTTAAACTCTACTTTTCTAAAATATTACTGAGAATAAGCAGATAATTTTCAGTCTTTTATTACACCTACTTTTGTTATGAAAGTGTTGTTCATTTAATTTCAATAAACAAATGCATTGCTTTCTCTTCAAGATCATATTTTTCCTACACAATCTCTAAATACACAATAGTAATGTTTGCAGTAATTATATTATATGAGAAAGTATAATAAATAAAAGTAATAATAATAGAATCGTACATATATCCATGCAATCAGAGAATCATCTTTGCTTAAACAATGAATTTAATAAAGACATGAAAACTTAATGCTGGTTGCCATCAGATTTCTTTTCAAAGCCATATTAAGATCGATTCTCAAACATTGCTGGGCTATTTCAGTAAAAGAGCAGAGCTGACAGGCGCCGTTGCAGGTGCTAATACTCTCAAAAGTGAATGAAGTTCTCTGGCACCCATCCCACTGGAGCTTGGGCAGAAAAATCCCACAACCTAAATATTTATCAACAAATAATTAAAAATATTATATTAGAAAAAAACTTTCTAAATCAAAATGCATACTATGTTAAATACTGAATTACCGAACTAGTAACTTCTGTAGCTTTTAAGGATTAATATTTTCAAATATATTTATAATATTTGATTTTATTAATTATTATTTTTCAAGAAACCTAATATCTTACCTTTCTCATAGTATTTCGTAAAGTATTTGGTTCTTCAAGAACGTGACGCATTAATAATGCAGCTAAACTATGAAAGCCCCATAATATTAGCAAATTGAAAATACGAAGATAATTTTCTAACAGGCTCGATTCACTGGTGTGGATAAGATGTACTCCATGCGGGTATTTCTTTAACTTCGGTTTAAAAAATAAGAATCTCATAATTTTGGACTATTTAAATAAATAATATAGGGGGAACAATAACATGAAGATAAGAGTGACAGCCACAATAATTGTTATTGTTAATAAACAAAAAATCAGACCAGAATAAAACCTACTAATCACTATCAACCGGAAAAAATAAGAATCTTATTTTTTAATGAAAACATTAATGTGTGATTAAAGCTAAACCAATGGTAGGTTACGAGTATTTCATTTATTCGTTTTAAAAATGGAATTTGTAAATAGTTTTGAAAGTGTATAAAAAAATTCTTATGAGGGACTAATGTCAACATAAAATGACAGCGTACATAATGGATGTTTATATGTAAAAAAAAATTTGCAACTGAATGATTAACCTCGTCAGCGGGGAGCAAAATTAAGAAACATAAATACAATTCTAACAGCTTAATTATGGTGTTCGGATAAAACATGGTACCTAAGGTAGATGTTTGTAAATGGTCGATTATAAAAAGGAATTATGAAATAATTTGGAAACATCAAAATCAGAAATTAATAGAGAAAATAAACGTCAAGATAAGAGTGACGGCTACAAAAATGGGTTTGTAATTATAGAGGACACATAAACGTCAAGATAAGAGTGACAGTTTCATAATGGTTGTTTATATCCTAAATAAAATTAAATGGTGAACAAAATAAAGCTCTCCTAATATTTAGCAAATTAAAAAAAAAGATACTTTCTAACAGTGCTAATTACGGGTGATAAAACAGCAGTATAATGAATCGATATTTTTTATTCGTTTAGAAAGAGAGTTTATAATAATTTTGAAAATTTAAAAAAAAAAATTAGAGTACATAATAAACGTCAAGATAAGTGACGCTACAAAAATGGGTTGTTCCTATATCTAAATAGAAATATGCAGTGTAAACGATATATAACTTATCTCCTGATATTAGCAAATTAAAACAAAAAAGATATTATTCTAACAAACCCATATGTGTTAGCTGTCACGTCATCTTTGAAGGATGAAAAGCCTTTTGATTTTTTCGAAACGAAGAAGCTGTTACCTAAGTTATTAAACGAATTAAAAACTACTCGTTTAATAATTCGTTTATAAATTCATTTATTAAGAGTGTCAGAACGGAACTCGCTTTTTTACTTTCCTAGTTTAGGTAGTCTTTAATATTAATATGGCTGCTTATTTTTATTAAATATAAACAAACTCAATATTGTAGCTGTCACTCTCATCTTGACGTTTATCTGCCCTTTATAATTATATATTATAAGTTATCAATTAATTTATAAAATCATTTTAACCTGAAATTGACAGCTACCATTTTTATCAAAACCATGTAATTAAGCTTGTTAGAAAGTATCTCGTTTTTCAATTTGCTATTATGCAGGGCTTTAATATCGTCATAGTGCTGCTTTTATTTAGATATAAACAAGATCATTTGTACCTTCCTCTCATCTTGCGTATGTGCATCTCAACTATTTTAGAATTTTCAGATTTCTAAATCTATTTCTAACCATATTTATCAAACACATAATTAGGCATGTTAGAAAATATCTTTTTTGTTTTAATTTGCTAATATCAGATAAGTTATATATCGTTTACACTGCATATTTCTATTTAGATATGGGAGCACGAGCCATTAAACTGGCTGCTACTCTATTATTATTATTGTACTCTAATTTTTTTTTTAATTTCAAAATTATTTATAACTCTCTTTCTAACGAATTAGAAAAAATACTCCTATACACTGCATGTTTATCGACACCCAATAATTAAGCCTGTTAGAAGTATCTTTTTTTTTATTTGCTAATATTAGGAGAGCTTTATATTTGTTCAGGCCATTTATTTTTATTTAGATATAAACAAACCATTATTGAAACTGTCACTCTTATCTTGACGTTTTATGTGTCCTCTTAATTACATAACCCATTTTTGTAAGCCGCACTCTATCTGACGTTATTTTGTCTCTATAATTTTTTTTTAAGTTCAAAATTATTTATAATTCCTTTTTAATCGAATTAAAAATTCTCCTAGGATACGAAGTTTATCGACACAAAATTAAGCCTGTAGACAGGTAATTTTGTTTTCTAATTGCTAAGCATTAGTAGGCTTTAATATCTTCAGATTGCAAAATATTTTTTTTTTTTCCAATATAACAACATTTTTAAGAGGCTGTCATTCTGTATGTTGACAGCCATTGCACCAAAATGATGTGGTATAATTTCAACACTATTTACAGAATTTCATTTTTAAAACGAATAAATGAAATACTCGTAAACTACCATGTTAGTTTAAATCAACACAATCCATAGGCTAGCTTAAAAGTATCTGTTTTTTAATTTGCTAGTACATTTAGTTTATTCTAGTCAGGGGGTGATTTTTTTATTTGATATAAAGCAACGAAACTTAATTTGTGGCTGTCACTCTTGTTATCTTCATGTTTTTGTCCCTCCTATACTTATTTATTCTAAATTTCCAAATTATTTTAGATTCTATTTTACGAATTTAAAAAATACCGCAGCGATAACAATTATTCCACACATACGAAGCCTGTTAGACAATATCTTTCGTATTTTCAAATTTGCTAAATTATGATAAGCGCTTGTTATAGTTTAGGCTGACTATTTTTTAGATATATAACAAATCAATTATTCGTAGCTGTCACTCGTATCTTAACGTTTATGTGACCTCGTATAATTTAAAATTATCTTTCACAATAATTTATATTCCATTTTAAAAAAGAAATAACAAGATACTGAGGCTATCATTGTTGTATTCCAACATTGAAACGTAAGCCTGTTCGCAAAGTATCCTTTTTTTACATTTCCTCCATATTAGGGTAGTTTATTATGCGTTTAGGATTATTATTTTTATTTAGACAACAAAGCTATTATTCTACTGTCACTCTCCTTCCTCGTTTTAACAGATGTTAACTGTTTTAATTTCAAATTATAAATTCCCATCAAACGAATTATAAAAATACTCGTAGACTACTATGTTTGCCAACACATAATTAAGACTTAGAACCATCTACTTTTAAAATTTGGCTATAGTATGAGGTTGGCTTTATAAAACTTAGGCTGCTTATTTTTTTAGATATAACAAATCAATTATTGTAGCTGCTCACTCGTATCTTGACGTTAGTGCCCTCCAATTTATTTTAGGTTTCCAAATTTTTTATAATTATTGTTTAACATAATATTATCAATACTATAGGCAGCCATGTTTAGCAACACATAATTAAGCTTGTTAAAAAGCATCTTTGTTTTTTCTATTTTTCTAAGTCATTAAGGTAGGCTCTTATATCGTTTAAGACCTGTTATTTTTATTTAAGAGATAAACAAACGTCATTATGCAGCTGTGACTGACGGTTAATGTGCCTCCACCTTAATTTTTTTTAAATTTTCAAATATAATTCTATTTTTAAACGATTAAAAAAAATGTAGGCTACCATGTCTATGAAGACCATAATTAAGCTTGCTAGAGAGTATCGTTTTTAATTTGCTAATATTAGGCAAGCTTTATATCGTTTACGCTGCTTTTTATTTAGATGTAAACAAATCCATTATTGTACCTATAACTCTTATCTAACGTTTATGTACCTCTCTATAATTAATTAACTTTTAAATTTTTTAAAATTCTCATCTGTTAAACGAATTTTAAAAAATACTCGTAGGCTCCTTTGTTTATCAACAACAATTATGTTTGTCAGAAAGTATCTTGTTTTTTAATTTGCTAATTTTTACGGTTGACTTTATATTCCGTTTCCACAAGTGTAGTATGGAATATAAAACAAAGTTTTAGTGGTTTTAGCCTTTTGTTAATATTATGTGCTCTCTATATTATTTTTAAATTCCAAAATTATATATTTATATATAAATGGTTTTAAACGAATAAAAAAATAATGCCTCTTTGTTATCGACACATTAAAATATTGAAGGCCGTAGAAGCATGTTTTTTTTTTAATGTTTCTAGATATTAGATTAGGCTTTATATCGTTTTAAACCTGCATATTTTGCATTTACATAAAACAACACATTATTGTCATATGTCATCCTATCTTGACGTTTTTTTGCCCTCTATAATAATTTTTTTGTGATATTTTCAAATTATAATAAATTCTAATTGTCAAACGAATTAAAAATATCATCGTACTTTTAGCTACTGTTATCACCCATTAATAAGCTTGATTAGAATCATCGCTTTTTTTTAAGTTTGCTAATATTAGGCAAGCTTAATTTTTACTGCATAATTTTTTATATTACGATCAACCCACCCAATTATTGAAGCTGTCACTCTTATTTTGACTTTTATGTACCCTCTATAATAATTGTTTTAAGTTTTTCAAATTCTTTCAAATCTATTTT
>JABUQX010041666.1:0-15000 GCA_015478945.1 Trachelipus rathkii
TGTAACATGAACTAATAAAATATGGTACAACGAACACCTGACACACAATTGCCACGCGATAAACTGCTATCATTAACAAAGTTCCTAACTTGCCATAGTAAGTACTACTTACAAGCCAAAAACGTAAACCTAGTCACCCCACGTTTTTTTCATAGCATGTCTCTCACAAATATCAATATGAAGTTTTTTGCTTTTAAAGCTTATCTCTTTTTAGACTACATTATACTATTTTCATGACATTTCAACATGAAACATGAAAATGAATTTATGCTTTAACCATTTGCTTAAAGTGATGCACACATACTCTATTAATTTATTAACAAACTGGTAAATCTGGCAACTGCGTATATACAGCAGGTGATTTGACAGCAACTGTATAGACTTGGGAGCGAGTTATATGATGATATCAGTGAGCTATCTCGTGATGGTGGTATCTCATAAATCTAGAAAACGTCTAAGGCAAACCTAACATTATTCACCAAAAACTTAACCTAGGCTCAAGTTTCTAACAATCATCTTCGTCAGTTACAGTATATCTTACAAAAATCCTCATTCATTCTTCTCTAACAAATCACACGTTAATTTACATTGACATAGTAATATTTAACAGGATTTATCATAATCTTGACCAATTATCATACAAACCACCGAATAATTGTAAACATAACAAAGTTTTATCAAAACATAACACAAAAATAAGTTCTTTTATATACTAACCATCGAATAATTATTCTTTAACCAACAAAGCTTTAGCGTCAATATAGCTCCCATATCAAGCATTACCTGAACTAAGTATATATATAATGTACAATCACATTAATCACCTCGTGTCGTCCATGAATAATCAGCTATACATCACTGAAAAATTCCCTACTTGTCAAAGGTAAATGTACCTAATAGGTTCACCACTTCAATACTCCGATATGTTGTCTACTTTTATTCCATTACAGGCATCCAGTAAAGCCGCATCAATCTACAAAATCTTTAACAAAGTGACCAATCTATCAATAAGATACCCAAGATCTGGAACTATGACTTAACACCTTGCATTCATCAAAGTGTCTCGCTTTATCGCAGCTTACACACTCAACTGTCTATGAATATAAACATAGACTACTTAAGCGATTTAGGTCACTAAATTACTCAGCTAAAAACTCTAACCTAGGCTCACGTTTCTAACACATATTCGTCAGTTAACACAGTAATATTCTTACAAAAACTCATCCACATTTCTCTAAAAAATCAGTGTTTATTTTCACATTGTCATAGTAATTAATTTAACATATCGTACCTACCTTACGAATAAACAGTTTTTTCATTAATACAGTAAATCATAACACTCCATCCATGCAGTCCTCTACTATCATATACCGCCAACCTCGCTGTGCATACTATTGAACTATTGAAATAGGTTCATTAATCATTTCATAGTATAATTTTGGTATAGATTGGATACATGTATGTACATAAAATTGACTCAGCTTCTTTCTCACACTCATACTTATCGAAATTCTTGACTTAGACCAAGCAAGTTTTAGCATATAAGTAAGTCTAACAAATATAACCGAGACTAGGAATATCAATAGTACGAATGCAAACCTAATCAACCTCACTATGAATAAACAGCTAACATCTGAAAAATTCCCTACTCCCTACAGATCAAGGTAAAGTAGCTAACAGGTCACACTCAATACTCGATATGGTTCCTTTTTGAGCAATATATTCTACAGTTAAATGCCATTATTATCTTAACAATAATACCTTAACAAGTGACTCCAATATTATCAAAGATAGCCACCCGTCTTGAACTAATGAATTGACATACTATCTTATTCATCAAAGTGTCACTGACTGGTCGAAGTATAACATCTTTCGACTACTATACGAATAACTACAATAGGCATTAGCTAAAGATCTTGGAGCAAACCGACATTATTAAAAAAACTTAACCTAGGATCACAGTTTTAACAGATCATCGTAGTTAACACAGTGAATATCATTACATAAAATCATCATTTCTCTAACAAATCAGTGTTATTTTCCGCATTGGTTATAGTATGTATATTTAACATAACGTATTAACTACGAATATAACAGTTTCATTACCACTGAGTATTGAAGCAAACATTTACCATTCCGATGAGAAAATCCACGGGGGATGAGCACTTGTAAAAGAGATTGTGAATCCTAGCGAAGGGGGATACCCCGAATGGGGATGTAGCGGGGCTTTTACCGCTCCTGAAGGATGAGGGTAGGCATCAGTCCCTTCGGGCTGAAAGGCCCAAGAGCCGCTTACACCCCTTCGGGCGATCAGCCTTCGCATGGAAAACGACGGGAGGGCAGGTAAGGTAGTAAATGATAAATGTTTCAAGGGTTTGGCAGCAAGGGGAAGTAGTTAAGAAAGTGTAGTGCGGATTACAAATTAATAATGTTGGTTGCGATTAAAAATTTTGTAGAAAAGCAATATTAAGGGGTGGGTTGATAGAGAATTAAAGTTAGAGTGTGAAGTTAGGGAGGATTCTCAAGCAGCTTTCAAGGGCTCATCCTACCTGGGGTTTCTCGCTACGAAGGTAATGTGTTGCTTCAGATACTCTCTCGTAGGTTAATGAGAAACGGTTTATTCGTATCTAAGGAAGGCGAAATCTAGTGATGTATTCTAATGAAACGTGTGAAATTACACTGATTTGTAGAGAAATGATGAGTTTTGTATGAAGATATTACTGTTAACTGACGATGATGTGTTAGAAAGGTTTGAGGCTCTAGGTTAAGTTTTTTCTGGTAAAATTATAGGTGTACGCCTAGAATGTTTGCTATTATTCTTATGTTTAGTTCATGGAGTTGATGTTATACTTAAAAAACGAGTGACACTGTTGATGAAGCAGGTGTTAATTCATAGTTTCACAGATGTTGGGGTATCTTTGATGTATTAGGTCGTTTGTTAAGGGATTTTGTTTACTGATAATGCGGCTTTACCTGATGCTGATATGTGAGAAAAGTCAGGAACATATCGAGTATTGTGTGAACTGTTAGCTGCTTTACCTTTGATAAGTTAGGGAATTTTTCTAGGATGTTAGGCTGATTATTCATACACGATGGTATGTTAAGTGTGCATTTGTACATATATTTTCTTAAGTGTGCGGGTTAATGTTTTGTAGCTTTATGTGACGCTAAGAAGGCTTTTAGGTTGGTTAAAGGCGATATTATTCGATGATTGAGTGATATAAGATACTATTATGTTTGGTGTTATGTTGGATAAAACTTTGTTAATGTTACAATTATTCGGCTGCGTTTGTATGATATTGGTCAAGATTATTTAATAAAACTCCTGGTTAATTATTTAACATTATGATTAGAGATAAAATTAACACTAATTTGTTAGAGAAAATGAGTGAAGTTTTTGTAAGATACTTATATGGTTAACTGACGAGATGTGGTTAGAACGTGACCTAGGTTAAGTTTTTTTGTTGAATAATATTAAGGTTTGCCTAGACCTTTATTGCTATATTATGAATACACCATCGAGCTAGCTCACTGATTTATCTAATAACTCGGCTCCCAAGTCTATACACATATGCTGCTCTAAAATCACCTCTGTAATGATACGCACAGAACAATTGCCATGGAATTTAACACAGTTTGGTTTAATAAAAATATAATAAAAGTATTATGCATCACTCTTTTGTGAATTGGTTACAGCCAATAAATGATAAATATTTCTCATTAGTTTGCTAGTAAGTGTGTGAGAAATTTTCTGTGAATGGGGATAAGTAGTCTAAAAAAGAGATTATAGCTTAAAAAACTCAAAATTATGTATTGATATTGTTAGAGACATGCTTTGAAAAAAACGTGTGACTAGTGTATACGTTTTGCTTGTTTAAATGTTATGTTCATCTTTAACTATTGGCAAGTATAGGAATTTGTTAAGATGCAGTTTATTCGGCATAATAGGTGTGTCAGGTTTGTCGTTGTATCTTATATTTTTAGTTCATGTTACATCCAATGTTAAGCTTTATTGATTGGAAGCTTTATTACGCTTAAGAGCATAATTCGTTTGATCAGTATATGATATTATAATCAATGTTGTATAATGTAGACGTTTGAAAATAATAACACAGGAACCTTATTACCTTCTCAAAACAACCAACAATAACAACAAGAACCATGATTAGCAACCGTCCAAAGATAGCAAGAACAAAGCATCAGCATATAACAACAACAACAATACAGTTTCGAACAACCTATCGAGAATATATAACACTATTTGAGCATGATGTGGCTATTCGTACGTCGTGTTTCCTTGTTTACTTTCTTCTGATTGGTTGAAAGAAAGAATCTCGTTATCTTATAGATCTGTTTATACATACGAAAAAATTTCGTCATAAGACATTTTTTTCGCTGTGCTGAATGACGACCTCTATGTTACTGCTTACCTTCGAGACGTCCTCTTTACGAGATCTTTTAATACCTAACAATCGATGTGTTCATTTACATTTTTTCGTAAAC
The DNA here is from genome assembly GCA_015478945.1 of Trachelipus rathkii. Taxonomy (NCBI): domain Eukaryota; kingdom Metazoa; phylum Arthropoda; class Malacostraca; order Isopoda; family Trachelipodidae; genus Trachelipus; species Trachelipus rathkii. Next base: position 4,504 of record JABUQX010041666.1, read on the forward strand.
GAATGGAGAGCAATATATTACCTGTGTTCCAATTGGTGTGCAAGTATTAATACTTTATAATCATAGCAGTTTATGAAGAATTTCCTCCAAAATATTTCATAAAAAATTGAAGCTTTGATAACTATGCAGAGTAGCTTCTTAATTTTACATATCGTCTCTTGATGAAATCAATGAGGTGAACAGTTTTGAGCGGGCTATATAGAATAGATTTTGCCTTTCCACTGCATCTGAACTATGATTAAAAGTATTGATGTACGCAAATATTGGAAACCCAATGATGCTGTCCCATTCATGCGTACGTGTATAGGTTTCACTGTTCAGAACATCTAGCAAATATATACAGCTTGTTTAACATGAAAAATCGAATTAAAGTTCAATCTTAAAGGGTCGCCAATACTTCGACGGACTTAATTCATATAGCGCATGGTTGGTAATTCGATAAATTATACACCGAAACATGTGGATTCCCTTATAATGCAGTATACAGAAATGCCTTAAAACTATCAGCAGTAGCAATACGTTTTATCTTCTCTCTAGCGTGAGCGAGTGAGTGCTGTTAAACCGAAATATGCAGAAAAATGGTTTAGTGCAGCAAGTTGTAAATTATGCATACAATTACCTTTCGGATGGTGTTGAAATTCTTCTGGAGAAACATAATAGGACTTGCTTCAAATTTATACAGAATCTATGTCCACCTGAAATTAAGATGGTTTAATTATATTATAATAAAAATTATATATGTACCGAAATGTATTTATTTATTTAATGTTCTTTTATTGGAAATTATATGTTATACACCTGATAAAAACATGTTTTACTGCCCCTTATGTACGCTTTGTTTGTTTAAGATGTTGGGGCAGGTGTTTTTCGTGTAGCGGTTGTGGATGTTAAGTATGTTATGTTCATATTTTAGCTTTACGGAGAATAAAAACTTTACTTTGTTTGTCTTTACTCAAAATAGGTATTATGCTAGTGTTAGGTGTGGATCTTTGTTTAGGTTAGCAGTTTATTCTTGCTTAAGATGTGTTCTGGTTGCATTTGTACATTAATATTCTTAGTTCAGTTTGATGCTATGTTAGCTTTATTAAATGTGAAAGCTTTGTTACGTTATAGAAGTATACTACCTACGTTTTTTGTATGATATTTCACATCGAGTTATGGTGCAAATATTTTTTGTTACATATCACCCAATGTTAAATAACGTTAAAATTTGCAATTGTAATGATATAGAAGAACTCATTGTTTGAACCTAAGTGTGAATAAGTTAGGTTTTTGGATGTTATGTTAGTTTTACTTTACTGGTGTTTAAGTGTGAAACTTTGTTACGTTAACCATTTATTCCTGTCTAAGTTGGGGTTAGTTTTCTCGTTGTGGGTTATATTTGATTAGTATCAGATGATGTTCTTATTTAATAAGTATAAGCTTTATTTACATTAGTGAACCTTTGTTAGTCACCTATATTTGATCTGATCTTTGTATAAAGATTTGATTTTTATAGTTTATGTTTACTCTACCAAAAAGAATACTCAAAATGTACCTATTGATCAATAGATCATTAGATCACAGATGGTCTAAGGAGGGAGGTTATGATGCTGGCTATGGATTAGAGGGGTTTGTGATATTAGTGATTTACTGCTTTATAGTAACTTTTAAAAAATGTATAATTTTGGTAAAAAAAACATAAGCCATAAAAATGAATAAGAAATTTTATTTTCTTCAGGAGGTTCTGAAACCATTATTTTTCGAAAATCTACAGACCCATATAACATATATATAACTCTTATAGGTAGTAAGGAAGTATTAGGCTTAACCAATATTTTATCATCACTAAATTAATTTTATAATGAACTCGGCCCTAGCAACCGGAGCAGCAACCGGTGCAAAGACTGTCAATTCCCCCTACTCTCTGAGTCAGACTCCTTCTTAAATTCTTTCCCTCTCTTATTCATTTCTTATACATTCCATTCCTTTCTTCTCCTCCTTTGCTTTTGCACTCTTGGCTCTTTTTTTCAGTCGGGACCTCCCTTAATGGGGGGGGTCCTAGACACTCCACTACACAGACTTATAACCATCATATTCGAACTCCACGACCTTGAAAACGTTATTAAGGACACCAACATTGTTGTTATACGAACGTGTTTATTAACTAGGCACCGCAGTGGCTCAGCACCGGTGCCGGAGCCAACTCGCACAGAATTAACACATATAAGTCAGCCTTTCTAGAAACGTCTCAATCATCTGAATCTTCTCACCAACGTTTCATGCTTTATTAGCGATCAAAATTTCAATTTTTTTATGGGGGTGGGACCACCGGGACGTAACTTCGTATAACAACCTGATGTTACATCTCCTATCTTAACACCCTCAAATTTTAACCTCTGATAAACGATAGTAGTTCAGAGGCGGAGTGAACAGGCCTGGGCGTCTTCAAGCGTCGCGTCGGATACCGGATGCGAAAGAAGGAAACTGCGGCGGGACGTAACGACGCGGAGTGCGTAAACGACCCCATACAGGGATCGTTCGACTCAGAATTCGATTTCTCTTCGGTAATATGAATCTTCGATCGATAATATAATAAATTATATAACATTCGGTGTTTATGTTGCACGCATACGCGCGAAGCGCTCTCTCTCAGCGTTCAGCTATTCGCTCCTCTCTCTCACCATCGAACACCTGGAGTCGATGATTAGGCTTTTTAGGCTTAACTACAATCTCAGGGTTTGGAAAGCCAAAAGGGTATAAGACGCGGGCGGTGCGAGACTATCGCTCTCTCTGGCGAAGGTGACCCAATCACTATATAACAGTGCTACAGGACTTGAAATTATATGTACGGATTTCCGTTCTTATCCCGTAATAATTCTACTTATATGTGCCATAGTTTCCAGACTATCCTATAGATCCTTCATATCGAGAGGGTGAGGAGCCTCAAAACTGTCACAATTAAGGTACTATAGTTTATTATTAAATTGCGAGTATAAATGTTTTATACTAATTATAATATATATATATATTATTATATATAATATATAATATATAATATATAATATTATATATAAAATAATATATACTATATATATATATATATATATATATAAATAACTAATATATATATATTATATATATGATCGATCCCTTTATTTTTGATATAATGTAAAAATAAATAAAAAATCTTATTTTGGTAGAAAATTAGGTAAATAATAATATTTCGATGAGGGGAATTATGTGGGACTTTCCCTTTAAGCTTCCACACTGCTTTCTTTGTTAAAAATGAATTTAGTTAAATTTTTGTTTAGTTTATATATTTTTATTGAATTTTAAATGATTTTTTTAATACTTTTTCTTACGAAATTTACCACTTGGTATTATTTTGTTTTAACGATAAAATTAATTTTTGCTGAAATAAGTAGATATATTTTTTAAAAATATATGAATTTTAGAAAATTGAAATAGACCTCCATTTTACTCGAAATTTAAATTCACTATCAAATTGTTTTATATAAATTAGCTTAATTTGTAGCCAAAAATCTACTCTAGGGTTTCACAACACCGTGACGAACCCGCACTGTGGTATCTCGTCAATGTAATTAATATTCATTCTTTGGGCCAGGCTCACAATAATTCCCACTCACAAAACCTCGCCATTCACTTGTATTATATACCTTTCTCTTCTCCTCTGTCAAACTCAAATTCCTTTTCTTCAGACATTCCTTTACCGACTCTATCCACTTTTTCTTTGGTCTCACAGTCGGTCGATTCCCAGCACACTCACCACTATATCGCTTAACCAACCGACTACCATCCATCAGTTCCATATGACCAAACCATCTTAAAACACTCGTTTATTTTCTCATTTACGCCTTTCTTCACACCCCACAACTCGAACACATTCGCGCATTCCTCATTTTATTAATTCTTCTCCCACCTAACACGCCCTTTAGATTATCCATCTGAACAGATTGCATCTTAAATCTATTAAATCTATATCTTTTATTCCACACTATAGTTTAACTACAATACATTAAACCAGGTAACAACATACTAGGGTTGGCCGACGCATCGGGTTCAGTGCTGTGCGTGGTGCTGTCATTTTTGTGTGGTGTGGTGTGGTGTGGTGTGGTGTGGTGTGTGTTGGTTGTAGTGTAGTGTAGTTGTAGTGTAGTGTAGTGTAAGTGTAGGTGGTATCCGGTGCTAGGTGTGGTGTGGTGTGGTGTGTGTGGTGTGGTGTTGGTGTGGTGTGGTGTGGTGTGGTGTGGTGTTGGTGTGGTGTGGGTGTGGTGTGGTGTGGTGTGGTGCCCATAAAAATTTCAGTGACCTGGTGCGGTGTGGTGCATTGCGGGTCACGATAAAAATTAACGGTTCGGTGCCTGGTGCAGGCCGTTGGAGCGCACCGCTCCTCACCATCTCTCTGCAGATTTTTAAAATGAAAAAAAGATACTTATTTTTTTGTAAAAAGCTATTTACTTTTTGAGGTAAAAAATTAACGATATAGGGTCATTTAATTTTAGTGTAAAGAGGATCAGCACGTCTGATATTCCTATTCCGAGGTTTATCAGAATTAACAAGTGATATGTAAACAAATAGTTTTCCATTTATATGTATAGGTTTTTTAACCATCATTACTGGTGTACTGCCCTTCAATTTATAACATTTGTGACTGCAACCGATACCATAAAGTGTGTAGCAAGAAGAATACGAGAAAGATCTTTAAGACGACGAGAATGAACCTAATCTTCCCATCGGCGACAACAGCAACCTTCCCATCTTTTTTCGGAAGACTTAGAAGCAGTCTTAGTGTTACGGTAGGAGTAACTCCTATAATAGCTAGTGTATAAACTGCTCATTACTCACGTTAGGCTAATTAAAGTGCAAAATGATGTTTAAAAGGAAGGTTGGGACTACTAGTGAGAAAACATTATTATAATTTAAACACCAACTGTAAGTTTTGGTCAAACTTTGTTAGACATTACTGCATAGGAAGTGAAATTTACAGCAGAACAATAGATGTGAAGCACATCTGACCATCAAAGTATTGTAATTAGAATGGTTTTCATATGAAGACCATATATATATATATATTATATATTATAATACTATATATATAATACATATATATATATATTATGAATATATATATATATTTATTATTAGTATTATTATATATATATATATAAATATATATTATATATAATAAATATTATATATATATATAAAAATATATAGTAATATATTCTATATATATAATATATATACTATTTATAATATAATATAATATAATTTATATATATATAAATATATAGACCTATATTATATTATAATATATAGTATATATAATAATATAAATAATAATATTATTAGTTGTCAGATAATATATATAGTATATATATATATATATATATATATATATATATAATATATAGAAAGATCAGTATACGTTTTCTCAAGCTTCCGTCATCATGGAAAAAGCAATTCTCTTGACCTACTGGTCAACGTATTTTTTAAGCCTGCTCAGGGAACTTATCATTATCATAACAACTTGAATGTAGAATTGCTTTCATGAAGTCAATGAAAATTGGTGCTTGTGGGTGGTTTTTGAAGGAACGTTTGAGATTCTTTGTTTTTCTTGAACTATTTCAGATTTTGCATTTTGAATTTCTTCGCATTTTAGGCAGACACTGACTTTAATCCCCTCCTTAAAAAAAGAGAAGTGAAAATTTTTGTTTGTTTTATTTAGGGTAAATAAAACGCAGCTTTCGAATGCAAGTCGTTGCCCTCTTTAGAAGCCAATCTTTTGTTAGTATGTTTCTCATAATTTTTATTCCTTGACTGTCATTGTCTGAGGATATTTATACTCTCTCCAGAGTGAAAATAAGAGGATGACAACTGTTTGCTGATTATCCTGAGGATATTTTCAGATGATTGGAGTACAATGATACAATTGGTTAGAATAGAATTTCAATGGGATGTTAAGACATCTATTTGATCATTAAAGCGACCGTACAAGAGCAGAGAGGTTCATTAAGTACTTGCATCTTTATCATAATTTGAAGAATAACGTCATGTATTACTGGAAGTTAGGGAACGTTAATTCTGGCCTGCATTTCCTTTAGTTCTTACTGAGCTATTGTCGAATAATTAAAGTGTGGCACAATTGATCTAAATTTTGAAAGGACTTCGCTGACTGTTGTTCGAGCTCACAACATTTCTAATGTTGATTACTGACGGAGTTTGTGTTGTTCACTCAAGAAAGAAACGTCTTTCTTTATATTGGCACCAGAAACATGACACAGTAAACATCATCTTCAGATAGGTTTCATTTCGCCAACATTACATTACAAATATGTCACTGAAATATTCATATGTGTGGCGCTCAGTGAGTGGTTCAGAGTACAACACAAAATTTGGCTTTTGAAATAATTGTCAACGACATGGCTACTCAGAGAAAAAGAAGAAACTGCTAATTGAGTATCTGACCATCCGTCGGTGGAGAAAGATAATTTGGATGGATATTTAATAGAGGTTATTAATTCTGAAACTTTAATAATTTTAATGCATCATGCATTTTCTAACAAATAATATCTCTGTAGTATTTCCTTTGACCGTATTTTGTATAGAACCGTAACTTTCATTAGACGTGCAAAGCCAAGAATTTCAGCGTGGGAAAACAGAAAATCGTCCATTTAATATCATTTCTGCAAATTTACTATATTCATCCTTTGTACCTTTTCATTTTCTATATAAGTTGCAAGAGTAATCTGTTTCGTTCTTAAAGTTGATATTGGAGATCCTTTCCCCTTTTACTCATTTTCCTTTCTACATCTTCCTTGTATTTGCTGCTTAGATAGTTTCTTAACCCAGATGTTCCCACCCAGTCCCCTTCCTTTCCTGAGAATAATTTCTATTGTAAAGTAGGAAGAAATATCGAAGTATTTCCAAACCACAATGGGTATGGATGGGTGACTAGCCTAGCCCAAATGGTTGACAGGAAAATGGGTGTACATGAAGAAAGGTCGACACAACATCAAAAAAAAAATTCCTGTACAGCCCGCCTCAGGCGTTAGGATAGGTTAGGTTAGGTTAAGTTAAGCTAGGTTAAGTTAGGTTAAGTTAAGTTACGTTGGATTCGTTAGAGAAATTCTAAATTGAGCAGTTGCTTCAACAGGATTTCGAGAGTGTATAATGACATATACAAGTCTGTCAATATCGCAAGACTTCGAGTATGTGTTAATTTATTGTCACTACCTTGAGACGGTATTAGTCAACTTATTCTAGTTAATTTATCCCAAAAGTTGCTAGATTTTCTAGAAAGTTTCATTAGACAGTTTTCTATTCACATTCGCAAGTGTCCGATCGCGAAAGCGAATACGTAATTTGTTTTTAATATTCACGAATGCAAGAGTGAATGCGAATATTGAAGAACATGCGAATATTCGGTCCATTTATATATTTATATATATATATATATATATATATATATATATATATATATGTATATATATATATATATTTATAATATATATATCATATATGATATATCACATATACTTACCAATCATATATATTATACTATATATTTATATATATATATATATATACTATCAGTGTGGTGCGGTGCTAGTGCACCTCAGCCTCCCGGAAGGCTGCGGTGCCGGTGGCGAAAAATCCGGAGCTCAGACACCTACAATGCTACACCACACCAACATATCATCATTGCCAGAGCCTAACGCACTCAAGACTTACGTCCATTTTACATTCACCAAGGATTTAATTGCTCCAGCTCACCTTCCTACAATCACAACTTTCCCTAATACACCGTCTGCACATCCATCCCTTTTCACCCAAACATAACATATAAGGCACACAACCACACAAACACACACACCTACACACCACACACAAGACACACACACACATATATATATATATATATATATAATATTATATATATATATATATATATATAATATATATATATATATTATATATATCTATATTATATATATACTAATTCAGGTGGGCACGTCCGCTCTTTAGTCCGCTAGTCCGCTAGTTCGCCCCTCCGAGCGGACTACCAGAAAAGGTTGCGGACTAGCGGAGGTGCAGAGTCGTCAGGAATAGCGGACTTGCAACGTGCGGATCAAAAAAAGTTTTTGCCCTCTCTTTTGTTCCGCACCTTTTTGAAAATGAAAGTATAGTTTACTTTTTAAAGAATTCTTATTGGTTATAATAGAAATATAATTTTAATTTTATAACTAATTATTTTAGTCTAGGACTTATTGTTTTTTTATAATTAAACTTCCAAAACTAATCTCAACCTCCTTTAATGGTACCATTTATAATAATAAGATTAAAATTGATTTTTTAGACCTGAATGGCTATTACCCTCATCACTATATCTTTTAATTAATTATCTTATGTACTATAATAAACTAGGCATATCTAAATCAATTCTGTTGTAAAAACCCAAATATATATTATAATTATATATATATATATTATATATATATATATATATATATAATATATATATATTATATATATTATATATCAATAATAATAATATATAAATATAAATATATATAGTATATTATATATATATATTATTAATATATATACCTATATTATATATATATGGAATAATGTAGGAATCAAATATATCCATATTAATAATATATAGATTTTATATTATAATAGTATTTGTATATAGTGGTTATATATATATATTATATATATATATTATATAAGTATATGTTTAGTATAATTATTATTTATATTATATATATATAATAAATATATATTATAGTTATATATATATATATATAATATATATATATATATATAATATATATATATATATATTATATATATATATATTAATATATATTATATATATATATATTAATATATATATTATATTATATATATATATATAATATATATATATATATTATATATATATATAAAATATATATTAATATATTATATATTTTATATATATTATATATATATATATATATATAATATATATATATATTATTATATAATATTTTATAATATATATTATATTATATATTTATATATTATAAATATATATATATCGTAGTAATTTAAGCAACGACTCTCAGGCGTCGAGGCTTTTCAATGGATTCTCCTAAATATTGGACGAAATGGTCTTCATTAAGGGGTGACGGGTGGTCATAATATTTCAGAAGGAGGCAGAATGATTTCGGTGAGGACATTAAATAGCAATGGGCTGCTGGAAGCGAAAAAACACCAGCACTCCTCTCACCAAGACATCTTTCCTTTCAGCATAGGAGGAATTGTTGAACTGGTTCATAAAATATAATACACCTTTGCTTAGTCTGTTGCTGTAGAGCGAAATATTTAGATTGGTGGGTTAGATTATATTTTTGGAGGAGCAAAGAGGTCAGACAGAGCGGCTTTTTAATTTTGAGCAGCTAATCTTTTTGAAAGGTTATATGGATTTCTTGTCCTTTGAAAAAAACATTGAGGAGGAAGAGGAAGAGGAGGTATATTTGTATAATACTACATTCATTTTCATTACAAAAGTATCGAATAATTTTTTTGTAAGCTTATGTTATATTTAAGTATTTAATATAAAAAAATATTTTGTGAAGTCGCACATTTATTAACGGAAAGAGGTGTAACGGAGGTGCGACTTGCGTTAGGGAGGTTTGAATGGTCTGAATAGGTGGCGGGAGGAGCGCTATGACGGGGACTTATCGCTTTTTAATCTCAGGTGCGGGAGTGTGCGCTGCGGACTATACCCCTTAAAAGAGTCGGGGGTGCCACCCTGATAATTATAATATATATATATATATTATTAATATATATATATTAAACATTATATCTCAATTTCTAGTCATACACGAATGTAGAGAGATTATATCTCAGAAATATATATTATATATGGAACTATATATATTATATATATATATTAATATTAATATTATTATATATATGATATTACTCGCATTTAGCACATGAGTTTGGAAGGTTGTGTAAAACCAAGGGTTTGAAAGTAAATACAGGTAAGAGTAAGATGATGGTAGTGGGTGAGAAGAGTCTGCGGGGCGAAATCATTTTGGATGGTGAGAAATTGGAACAATTTTGTGAGTTTAAATATTTAGGCTATATGTTGGATGAAAAGGGAACGGATGATGCAGAGTGTAGTAGGAAAGCTGTGAATGGTAGGAAGGTGACTGGTGCAATTATATCCTTGGTGAATGCAAAGGGACTAGGTCTTTGGTGTGCTAAGGTTCTGTATGAGGATGAGGGTATGTTGTTACCAGTGTTAATGTATAGGAGGGAAACTATGGTGTGGAATAGGTGGTATAGGTTTAAGGTACAATCTGTTCAGATAGGCAATCTAAGGGCAGTGAGAAGAATTGATATAATGAGGAATGAATATGTTAGGGAGTTATTGGTGTAAAGGAAGACAGAAATGAATTAATAAATGAGTATATTAAGATGGTTTGG
>JABUQX010041666.1:22500-25000 GCA_015478945.1 Trachelipus rathkii
GGGTTGCGATCACAGAACATCCGTTCGAGAAGTAGGCCTCGACGGCAAACGCACGCTCCACACTGTTCCAACGCATGATTGCAACTGACCGTGGTAGGAAACAAAACTTTAGAACCACGCCTCTCGATTGAGACCATGCCCACTCCGCTCCGACCCCTACAGAATGATTGGCTCCCATTTCAAATAAGGAAGTTATGTTGCCGCACCCTGTACTTTAAATAATAAAAATATTCAAATTACATCTTAATTTTAGAACAAAACAAACTGTCTTAGGCCTGGGGTACAATGTATATAATCTTCCCAAAAGGAAAATAAGATTTTAACTTGTGTAACAAATATCTGAGAAGCTTTGAAGAACTAATCGGATTTCCATTGAAATAATCAAGTAAAATTTCACAGTTAAGAAAAGAGAGTAATAAGAGATTCAATAAATACAGCTACTTTTATACACTACTACATTTAAGCTTTTTTCTACTCAATGAACACTTATTTGTTTTACAATTTTCGCTTCTTAAAGGTCATATATATATATATATATATATATATATATATATATATATATATATATATATATATATATATTATATATATATTATATATATATACCCTATATATAATATATATATATAATATAATATTATATATATCTTAATATAATATATATTATATCAGGATTGGGTTCAGTCATTTTGTCAAGTACAAGTACTCTAGAATTTGTTCATGTACAAGTACAAGTACATGGTATCAAATACAAGTACTTTATGAAAACTTGCATATATAATATATATATATATATATTATATATATATATATATTATATAAATAATATAATATATATAACATGTATATATATATATATATATATCATCACCTACCTTCTCTCCCCAGGACCGGGGGTAAGGTGCGTAACATGCAACGGAAACAGAAAAGTAGCAGAAGAATATGAAGAAAGTCGAAAAGAAAGCCCAGCCTTTATACCTTTTAGTGAGAACTCGTCGCAGTCAGAAAATCTACCCTAGAGCTTCACGGGACCGTGACGGACCCTCACATATGGCATCTCGTCAATGTAGGGTTCATACCTTTGTCCAGGTAAGGCAACAACCATACCCTCTCACAAAACCCCGCCATTCACTCCTGTTATGCATCTTTGTTCTCGCCTCTGCCAAACTCACATTTCTCTTCTCCAGGCATTCCTTTTCTGACTCAATCCACTTTTTCTTCGGTCTCCCAGCCGGTCGATTCCCAGCACACTCATCACTATATATCCGTTTAACCAACCGACATCATCCATCCTTTTCCAGCCAAACCATCTCAATGTATTTCATTTATTCTCTCATTTAGCCCTTTCTTCACACCACACAACTCTCTAATACGTTCATTCCTCATTTTAACAATTCTTCTCACACCTAACATGCCCCTAAGATAGTCAATCTGAACACATTGTGCTTTAGATCTATCCCTTTTATTCCAGACCATAGCCTCACTACTAAACATTAACACAGGTAACAACATACCCTCATATAAAAACCCTACGCGCACTGCAAGACTTAGTCCCTTCTACATCCACCAACGAATTTTGCACCAGCCCCTTAATGCATTCATACTTTCCTACCACACTCTGCATCATCCGTTCCTTTTCCATCCAACATATATCCTAAATATTTTAAACTCCACCACACAGTTTTTCCAGCTCTCACTTCTAACATAACTTTCACCCGAGGACTGTTCTCACTCACAACCATAACTTACTCTTATATACGCTTACTTTCAAACCCCTCCCTTACACACATTAGAAAATCTCTCTACAAATCCTCTGAAACTCTCTTCAGATCGCCACAAAAAAATATAAAATCATCCACATATATAGGTAGGGAACCCTCCCTCTCTTACATTTTCCATCATTCTAACGAACCATCCCCGCCACCGCCACATCTACCATTCTTTCTACCCAATCATATAGCAAAATTGAATAATTAAAAAGACTAACACATCCCTGCCTCACTCCGCTATTAATATTAAGCCAATCGCTTTCGATTCTATTTATTCTTACGCACGCTTCACTATCGTCACACATCACTTTTGTTCATTCAAGAAGCTTCACCGCCAACACCATAATAATCACTAACACCTGCCATAAGCTACCCTATTAATCCTATCCTCACGCCTGTTGCAAATACATTAAACCTAAATACAATTTATTCCTCTCCTCCTCATTTTCCCAATCATTTTTTTCAATGTAAAGATTTGATTCACGCATCCTCTACCACTTCTAAACGCACCTTGTTCTTCACAATCATCTTCATTCACTCGAAGCAATTCCTTCAACCAAAATACCAGCATTACTCTTCCCTACAACCACCTCATATAACTAATATCCGCTAATAATAGCTCCAAGTTACCTTTATCCACCTTACCCTTATAAAGGGTACTATTACTGCTCTCTCCTCCAATCCCTCGGACTATAACCCCTCTATAAACGCTTTGTTACACCAATTCCCAA
>JABUQX010041666.1:47500-60752 GCA_015478945.1 Trachelipus rathkii
TTCAAAATGCAAATTTTATTAAAATTAACAAAAAAAATAAAAAGAAATTGATATACTATTTTTTTGTTATGGGTTTTCCTTCACCTTCCTCCTTTGCTTACTTTATGTATATGATTCCTTATCAAGCGCTCAATATCGGCGTGGTTGATGTAAGCGACTTCTTCTTCTCTTTTCTGTCAATAGTGGAGTGGTGTTCCTCAAGGGTCTGTCTTATCTCCTACTTTATTCCTTATACCTTTTCATTAATGATCTTCTCGCTACCTGCAACATTACTAACTCTATCCACTACATATGCGATGACTCGACCTCTTCACATTATCTTCAACTCATTTCAATTCTGCTCGCTCTTTTACTTTAGAATGCCTATCTCGTCTTAATCTTTTCCGATTCTATTCTCGCTGATTATGGATAGAATTTCTGATTGAGGTCGTCGTCTCCAACCTTGTGAAATTCAATCTTAAAAACTCAACTTCTTAACAAATCTCCCTCTCTAAAACCGATGGTCGTTCTATCTTAATATCCTCTTTCGACGGTTCTCATCTGTCTCATCATGTTGACAATATTAAAACCATTTTGGCCTTTAAACATATAAACAAAAAAATGTCTTGGAAACCCTTCACATCAACACGGTTGCTAGGGCGGGCCTCAAAAGAACTGGGAGTTCCTGTTTAGACTGAGCGAGTATTTTTTTTCCTCTTACTCAGTTCCTCCAGCTATACAAGGGTCTCATACCACCTTGTATGGAGTACTGTTATTACATTTAAATATTCATAAAGTTTCACCCGTGACTTTTATTAGAACAGGGTCGAGTCAAAAAGCCAAAAGGCTTATAAACTGTTCTGTCTTTCCAGTTCAACTTGACCCTCTATCTTATTGCGGCGACGTATTGTATTTGGGTGTGTTATTATCTATCTCTATTTCTATAGGTACCCTATATTATATATATATAGCAGCGGCTAGGATGTATCGAGGGAACTTATCACTACGCGTACCACCACCATTTACGACGACCCGTCGTAGCACAAGGGGGTCACTGTGTCTGCGCACGAGTTTTGGTAGATATTGGTAAACTCACGGCTAGCTCGTTAATGCGGTGCTTCTTTCTTTCCTGCCAAATCTGTTCCTGTAGGTTCTCTTCCATCTCCTGTTTTTCCTGCTGAAAATTATAATCTCCCTCACTTTAAAGCCTGCGTCATGTGCTCATCTGCGTTAATTTGCGTTAGTTTGTTGGCAGTGCGAAAACACCTACCTCCCTGATAATAGGGCTTCTGCCCGTGAGGTGTGGTTGACAAACCTGTAAAAAAAAAAAAACAAAAAATAAAAAACAATTTTTTTTCAGTTAAATTTTGATTGAATGTTCGCAAAGTTATAGAGACGCCATATTTAAAAAATAATTGATATTTGATAATTTTTATTATTTTGTTTTTTTGAATCCGGGGTGGGGGCCTTCCAGCCCCCCCTCTCATATCTATATACCCCAGCGTCCCCACGCATAAGGGGGGTTAGCCCCGCTCGCTACGTCGCGGGTCCGTTTGGTGGAATTTTTAAAAAAAAAAAATCCCCATAAATTATAATAATATAGAAAATAAAATAAGAATGAAATATAAAAGAACTTAGAAAAAAATCAAATTTCATATATTAAAGTTAAATAAATATTATAAATATATAATTATTAAATAATAATAAATTAAATAAAATAATTAAATATATATAATAGATAATTATAATAATATATATAATATATATAATAAATAATAATAATAAATAATAATAATAATTACTTTGTTAATTTCTTAAAAAATGTCATAATTAAATATAAAAAGAAATATTTTATATAAATAAATTTATTTATATAAATATTAAATAATATACAAAGAAAAGTAACTCGAAATTATGTTTGTTTCTCTTATTCATAGAAATTTCCTACTAACCCGATAAACCGGAGTCAACCTCTATATTATTATATTAATATAATATTAACCAATTATATATTAATATAATTATTATATATTATATATAATATATTAATAAATATATATATATATATATATATATATTATTAATATATATTAATTATATATATATTATATATATATATATATATATATATATATATAATATATATATATATATTAATATATTATATATTTAATATATATATATATATATATATATTATATATTCCTCGTTACACGTGGGCTCAATCGATTGAGCTACAAAGTTACCGCATGGTAAGGGGTGCCGGGTTTGAGTTAATAGTCCGGAATCCTAGAGGTAGACAATATACCAGAGAAGTTTCCCACTTCCTGAATATGAGGCAATTCCTCTACATTACTGAACTTTTTTTTTATAAATATAGTTCTGTAAAGAGTTATGCAATGTAAGGAGGTTATAAATGAATGTATGTATATATAAAAATATGTATGTAAATGTGTATTGTATGTTGTTATGTATGTATGTAGTTGTATGTTATAATAACATACAAGTATGGCGTAGGCCTTAGAAGTTAATAATTGCGTAAGGAAGCTTAATCTAATACATGTATACTCTAATTAGATTAGATGCAATTCCACATGAAATATGAATGAATGTAAAAAAATTAATATAATATTATATAAATTTGTCGACCCTTATTATAATTTATAGAATATACTGTATATATAATAATTAATAATATATATGATATATAAATAATAATATATATAAGTTATATATATAATATATATTAATAACTTAAATATAATAATTAATATATAAAAAATATATATATAAAAATAAATAAATATATATAATATAATATATATATATAATATAAATAATATAAATATATTGAAATTATATTATATAGTGATATTATATATATAAAATTTAATATATATATAATAAATTATTATTATACAATAGATATATATATATATATTTATATTATAAATACTTTTATATATATATATATACTAGTATTTAGGAATACCCTAAAGAGACGCTATATTGTACTTTTGATATAATCAAGAGCAGAACATTACGAAAATACAGGATTCTTTGCAACTTAAGTAATGCAGGTCTTTAAGGAACTAGTTAAAATTAAGTTGTTTTACTCTTATAGAAATAAGCTTTATAAGCTATTTTTTCAATTATTATATAAAATTTTTATATTAAATCTTACTTCCATTATGCACTATTTTAATATATAAACGTTACAATATCTACTTATAATAATATAACCAAAGGAATTTAAAAAGGAAATATCGTCAAAGACAAATAACTGCTGTAGCCATCTTTGACAGCGAATAAGAACTTATATATATATATATATTAAACTATTATATCCTATATATGAATTTATATAATCAAAATTATAATATATATAATATTCTATTGTTATAAAATTTTATTTTATATATATATTTCATATATACTATATATATATATATATATAATATATAATATTATATATAGATACATCAAATATATATATATTATATAAGTATATAATATATATAGGTATAATATATATATGGAGAGAGAGAGAGAGAGAGAGAGAGAGAGAGAGAGGAGAGAGAGAGAGAGAGAGAGAGAGAGAGAGAGAAGCCGTAGATGAGAGTGAGATTGAGAAAGAGAATGTCAAAATTCTCTTTTTTCTACAATTAATTTCGTAAACGATTTTCAACATGTGAGGTAGAAACGAAAAGTTCTTCGTAGCTCCGTGCCAATAAACCAATTCTTCTCTGTATTTTTTCGCTTTGCACAGCAAGGTAATATACGAAGAACCTTGGGGCAAACAGTATTTTGGTTTAATGAAGAAAATAAAAAAAGATCTATGTGTAAGTCTATAGCTTTGAACTTAAGCCAGATGGCTAGACTACTCAAGGAGAATTTCCAAAAGAAAATTTAATTATTATAAGTGTAATTACTAAAGTAGTCTTCGAAATCTCTTTACATTAGTTTTTTAATTATCAGTAATTTTCTTTTTTGACTTTCAAATAAAATTGTTTAATCATTTTATTTTATTTTTACGAAATTTAAATTTTTCTATAATTTAAAATGACCTCTCAAAAATGCATTGGGTAGAGGAGCCTATCCTCACCACCTAACCTATAAGTTTTATAGGCTCTGTCGACACATATTACGCACATATGTATGTTGAGGATATGATCAGAATGTTAAACAAAAGCTACATCAGCAAAATACTATATTCTAATATATATATTATATATATAATATATATATATATATCTAGTCACTATATATTAATATAAGCCTTTATTAATATATATATATATATATATATATATACAAAATATGAATAGAGTATTAAATTAGGATATATATAAATATAATTTAATTTAATATAATATATAAAATTAAGAAACACATACATATATATAGTACTTATATATATATAACGTATATATAAAAAAAATCTTGTTTTAAGTTGATAATAATATCTAAGCGTCTATTCTTCTTTTCTAAATATTGTATAATAATTCTAAATAAAAGTTAAAATAATTCTCATATACTGTACCAATTTAATGCAATATGAGATATATACTAATACTTCGTCTAGTGTCATTTATATATATATTATATATATAATATATATATATATATATTATATATATATAATATATATATATATATATATTAATATATATATATATATATATATATTTATATTTATATATATATATTAATACCTATTAGTTATTAAAATTATATATAATAATAATATATACTATATTATAATTATATATATATATATATATACTATATATATAATATATATATGATGTATTATTCATATAATTAATTATATATATATATAAATATTATAATAATTAATTATATATATTATACTATATATTTTAATATTATATATATGTATTATAAATTTATATTAATATATATATATATAATATATATTAATTACTATTATAATATTAATTAATATATAATAATATAATTAATAATTATTATATAAATATTATATAATATATAATATATATGTATAAATATATATATTATATAATAATATATATATATTATATAATATATATTAATATATATAATATATTATATTATTAATATATATATATAATTATATAATATTAAAATATAATATATATATTATTTATATATATATAATATAATATATATATAAAAAATATATAATTAAATATATAGTTTACGATAGATTAATTTTTGTGTGATATTAATCGTAGCTATTTACTACTATGATTAATTATAATTAATTGGTTAAAGGATAATAAATATCTGAACAGTTAGACAGCCAGATAGTTTTTTTAATGTTAGAATAAAAATTGGGTTAGAATTACGTGTATTCAAATACCTTGTATCCTTCCGAACAGAAATCTTAATATTATATTCATTTTATAATAATCTTATTGCAGACAGAACTTCCATGTTTTAATCTAAAAAATTACTAAAATTAGTTTTATACTCATTTTAATAGAATAATAAATAACTATGTTGCATGATGTCATAGAAAATATACTGCAAGATTGACTTGGCGTAAAAAATTTATTAATCTATTTAAGTAGTTAAATTTTACATTAAAAAGATATAACAAAAAAGTACGTAGAATAATGGTAGAGCATTGAGAGTGGTATTAGTTATTTTAATTTATTATAACATTATAGAAATCAGTTTTGGGAAATGATATTATACAGCATTTTACATCAAAATATTTTATTTAAAATATAGTGATTCATCTAGTTCTCATAATTAAATTTACTAACTTATCGGTTAGCCGAGATTTCAAAAAATCATTTGTGAATAGAATGCACAATTCACTATTTTATAATATACATTTATCCCTTTACCACAATTAAATTATTTTAGAATTATATATATCTGGCCCTGTAAGTTAGCATATACTTTTGTATATTGTTCAAGTTATTCGATTACTAAAAAATTCACCACATCCAAAATATAAAATATCTTATAATCAGTATAATACATATTAATTATTATTATTTTTTTATAAATTCATTTATACTTTATTAATATATATATTATATATATTATATTAAATATTAATATAATATTAATATTAATATTTAATATATTAATATTATATATATTAATTATAATATAATTATAATTATAATATTATAATTATAATATTATATCACTACGATTAATATGTTAATTATAATATATATATATTAATATATATTATTAATAATTAATATATTATTATGAATATATAATAATATATATATAATTAATAATAATAAATTTAGTATAATAATTATATTATATATATTAATATTATATAATATATATCAATTATCCATTAATATAATAATTTATATATAATATAATATTATATTATATATATTATATAATATATATATATATATATATTATTATTAATATAATTAATTAATTAATTAATATATATTATATATATATAATATATATATTATAATATATATTTAATATATAATAATAATAATTATATATATAATTAATAATTAATTAATATAATATTAAAATATGTTAATATATATATTATATAATTATTAATAAAATTATATATATATTATTTATATATATTATATATTTATATTTATATATATATATTATATAAATATATTTATAATATATTATATATATAATATATATTAATATATATAATATACATATATATTCAGTTATCTTAATATATAATATATTATATATTAAACTTTAATATATTATGTAATAATATATGCGTTTATAATAATTGTATAATATATATATATAATATTAAATTAATATAAATACTTATAAGTATATTATATTATAATTAATAAATATAATTATATGTTAACATGTCACTATAATTAATTATATTAATTAATATATAATTATATTATATATACATATATATATATATATAATATATAATTTAAATATATAATAATTAAATATATTATATATATATATTATTAATATATATAATATAATATTAATAATTAATATATATTTAATTAAATATAATATATATAATAATAATTAATAACACATTTATAACAATCACAATCATATTTAATGTATATAAACATTGAATATAGCATCATTTATAATATATTTATAACTATTATTAATATATATAGTATATATATTATTATATATATATTATTTATTTAAATATATTATATATATTAATATATATTTATATATATATATTATATACATTATAATAATATATGTATATATTATTATATATATATATATAATTAATATATATATTATAATATTAATTATATAATATATTAATATTAATATTATATATATAATAATAATAATATTAATATTAATTAATATATATATATATATATAATATATTAATATATATATATTAATATATTAATTTATTTATTTAATATTAATTTAATTAATTTATATTAATATATATATAATTATAATATTCATAATATATAAATTATAATTTAATATATTAAAATTAATATATATATATAATAATATATAATATATAATAATTATATATATATATATTATAATATATATATATAATATATATAATATATAATAATATATATATATTAATAATTTAAATAATAAGTTATAAATTAGTATTAATAAATTAATATAATATTTAATTAATATATTAATTATTAATATATTTACTTATATATATATTAATAATTAATTAAAATTAAATTACTAGATTATGGTACTGAGTACCTGAAGATTATATTTAATATTATTGAGAGTCACACGACATGCTATTATAAATAATTATATTAAATTATATAATATAATATTAATATTATAATATATAATATATATTTATAATATATTAATTAATTAATATTATATTAATTATTAATTATTATATATATATAATATTAATTAATAATTAAAATAAGTATAATTAAATTAGTTAAGGTATATATTTAATATTATATATATTAAATATTATGTATATATATATATTAATACTATATATAATATAAAATATACAAATATACAATATATACATATATATACAATATATATACTAAATATTAATATACTATATATATATATTATATACCAGTGAGTATATTGAGCTAGTAATATAACACATATTATATTAAGTATGATTGATATCAAGTAGGAGTATATGGATTAGCTCAATTCACTACATATTTATTATTGAGAGTCTTATTATATAATATAATATTTAAATAATGAGTAAAATAAAATATATAATATAATATAATTATATACAAAATTAATCTTATTTTCACATTTCTAGACAAAGTAACTTAAGATTTATTATTGTAGAAATAAATATTAAATATTTAAAGATAAATTAACAAAACTTATCTATTATATATTATAATGATATTAAGTATATAATATAATCTAATATCTTATAATTAATATATATATATAATTAATTAAACTTCATTATATTTAGTTAGATAAATTATCATCCTTCTATATTACTAACATATCTATAATATAGTATCCTATATTTAAATGATATAATATTATTATTATTAAAATTTTATTACTATAATACAAAAGCTATGGGCTGAGTAACACATATTATGAATCTTACTAATAATATTATATTAATATATATATAATAAATTATATATATAATAGTAAATATTATAAATTAGGCTACTTCCATAAAAAGCGATAATACAAAACCCTGATAGCATAATGTGTAGTTGAGCTTAGGCAACAGGGAGTTGAGGAAACAACACCGCTCATTTAGATGGTATAGTACACCCGTCTAGTCTGCTACTCTATCCGAGTCGACGAGGCTACTAGTTAAATCACGTTATCGGAAACGTTCAAGTCCGCTAGCGCTCCTCCGCACTTAAATTCCAGTACATACAAACCTCCGCATGATAGTTACGCAAGTACCGAACATCGGTCCGTCAACGGTACTAATCACTCGTCTTAAATTGGAATAATTAACAGAAATCAAATCATTACTGAATACAATTCAATTTATAAGAGGATAAATACAGAAAGGTGAATTATATTCAGAAGTACAACAATTAATTAATGAGTTGGTAGGTAATATTATTTATGAAACATAGGATTTAAAACATTTTGTACATAATAATTATAGGAAAATTATAATATGAATAATCAATAAAATTATTATAATTTGTATATATTATTTGCATAAATAATATAAGGAACATTATAACATTGTCTGTCTCCCTATTAACCATGGAATTTCACCTTTTACAACTTCTGTCCTAATCCAAAATTTAATTCCCCCTACTCTACATGGTATATTAAATGCTTTGAAAGCCTCGTACTTATCCTCCCCGAATACATACTGTCCTTTTACCAATTCTTGTTCTTCATTCATTTTCTTAAGATCTTCACCACTTATGGTGAGAGGTAAATGCTGGTGATTAAGTACCACTTCCACAGTCACAATATGCTATATATATAATATTTTAATAATATGAGTCCTCACACTATCCTAAATTACAATATTCATGCCTCTTCACATATATATATCTTGAAAATTAATTTTTTAGTAACGTATCACATATATTATTATATATACACTCTTATACCTACTCTACTATTAATTAAAAGAATGAAGATTCTAATTTTCAAGTCTCAAAAGACTATATTTATAAAGTATTAAGTAAATAAATATATATTAATATCATAGATTAAATAATATTGACCTATAATATATGACTCATATTAATTAATATGCTTTGAGCATGAGATGATCCGAATTGTCATAATAGCATATATAACGTATTATAATCAGCTCGTGGAGTAAGCTAAATATATAAAGTATATTATATCATATTATTTATAATATATTAGTATACTTTATAGCATAGGTTAAGAGATAAGCTGAAGTATATTTATATTAGTACTTTGAAATTATTACTATCATTGATATACTATTTATATATATATTATTTATAGTAATAGTCTAATAGGTACTATTTGAGTTATATATAATAATTATAACTATTAAAGTGTTATATATTATGTTAAATCCAGATTCTGTTTGAAAAACTCTAACTAAATTAATTATAAAAAAATATGTAGTACATTATAATGTGAATACATAAATGTGTAAGTATTTTAATATTATAATGATAATATAATCAGAGTACAATATTTTTTAAATTTTTAATTAAAAAAGCTATATTGCTTATAGCGAACTTTCATTTAACGTCTTAAAAATTTTATAAAATAATATAATCTGGATATAATAGAGTACTTATTAATCTAACATATTATTCTTTAATTTCCAAATTAAATAATCATATCTATAAAATACGATATATTACTGTATAATATATATTAATAATATTATAATAATATATATATATATATATAAATTAATATATATAATATTATATATATATATTTATTATTAATAATATTATATATTGTATAATATATATATATTAATATATATAATATATATATAATATATCTATATATTAAATATTAATATATTATATATATATATATTATATAATATATAAATATTTATTAATATTAATTAATATATAAATTATATTAATATATAATATATATATAATTAATAATTATATATATATTTAATTTATTTATATATATAATATATATATATATATATATATATATATATAATATATATATATTTATTCATATTTATCGTATAACTAATATTTTTATATATATATATATTATATATTATATATATAAATAATTATTATATATATATAATAATATATATAATATTATATATATATATATTATATATATTTAATAATATATTATAATTAATATAATATATTAATAATATATAATATATATATATTATTATTATATATAATAATATTAATATATATAATATAATATAATATATATAAATATATATATATATATATTAAATAATCTAATTTAAATATAATATATTTAATATTATATATATGTATATATTATATATTAATATATATATATATGGCTATATTTACTAATAAGAATTAGTTGACGTTAATATACCTGCATACGACACAACTTATAGACCTTACAAGGTCCCACTGATATATACAAATAATCAATATACAAATAACAATGTATACACATACTATACAATATTCATACTATCAACATAATGTAATCTATTGAAGGTACATACTATACATTAATAACATACAATAACAATACTTAATAACAGTTACATAACATAATCAATCTACATACTATTAAAAAAAAAAGTCACCACCTTACGGGAATTGCACTATTTTAGGATAATTACTACCTCTATATTATTACTACCTAGGATCTAGACAAAGGATCAAGCCATAGTCCTTGCCTTGCGACTCTGTCACTAAAATGATTGCGCCACTGAAATACTAAACGAAATTTTTTTTTCTTTTTTTTTTCTTTTTTTTTAATGTAAAGAGCTTGTGTGTGTATAATTAAAACCAAATTACTATATCTTCTTCATCATAAATCATTTCAGATATATTTAATTTTTTTTTTTTTATTTCTTGCTAAAAGATAAAAATAAATATATATTTGCCCCTGAATGATCCTTCAGTTAAAAGGAAAATAAATTGTAATTAAAATGTTTTTTGTTATTTGCGCGGCTAATGATAACAGCTCTGTTGTCTCATTACTCCTGTTTTGGCTGCAATTTAGACAAACCCGAGAATTGTGGGACAGGAGATAACCTCTCAATGGAATCGAGTGCTGAATGGAGAGATGCGGCTATCGGGGGTGGCTGCTTATCCCAGACCCATAAACAGGCGTCAACCGCACGATACGCGCTAGAAGGGGTGTAACGTTTTGAAGTATCCGGAGCGTAAGAGCCAGACTAAAAATGCTGATGTTGAAGCGGCGGAAAAGGCATTAGTATGAGAAAAGGAATACTATCCTGCCCGTGGCTTATTCCTTGTCAAAATTACTTTTAAGTCTTTAAACATGTACTTGAACACTTCCTTAGTATAATATACGCTTTACAATTTATAATATATATATATAATATATATATATATATATATATATATATATATATATAATAATATATTATATATATATATATATATATATTATATTATAATAGTATATATATTATATATATATATATATATATATATTATATAATATATATATATAAGTATATATATATAATAACTATATATATTATATAAATATATATATATATATATATATTATATATATATAATATATAATTACATATATATATAATATATATTAATATAATATAATGATGTTAAATAACATAAGTGGAAAGTAAAGAATTACTTGCTTTCCCCTGCCGGGATTGAAAAGGCCACCGCACATGTTGCGAAATGAGGAAAATATGCTCGATGCTTTACGACTGAGTCTCCGTTATAACAAAGTTGAGTTTTCAAGAACAGTTTAAAGCAATCGGAGTTCCTCTCAACGGCGACATACCTACAGGTGTCCAGACTGCTCCAATCGCCTCGTTACCTAATTATATATGTAGGTGGTTAATATTGCATAATACGCAATTTATTATTTAGATGTTAAATGAA
Organism: Trachelipus rathkii; assembly: GCA_015478945.1. NCBI lineage: Eukaryota > Metazoa > Arthropoda > Malacostraca > Isopoda > Trachelipodidae > Trachelipus > Trachelipus rathkii. The sequence continues at coordinate 60,034 of JABUQX010041666.1, forward strand.
AAAGAAAAATAAGTGGAAGGTAAGTAATACTGGCCTTCTCCGGGATTGAACCACCGCAATGTTGCGAATGAGGAACAATATGCTCGATTGCTGCTTTACGACTATAAGTCGCATACCTCCCCGGCATACCCAAAAAGGTTTGAGTTCAAGAATAGTTTTTAAATAGCAATCGAGTTCCCCTTCAAGGCGAAAATACATCAGGTGTCCACCTGTCCCTAATCCCTCGTGTTTAAATTGATGTAGGTGTTAAATATTGCAAAATCGCAATTAATAAAATAATTTAACAACCTACATATTAATTAAGATAATAATAATAATAATATAATAATATAATAATAATAATAATATAATAATAATAAATAATAAAATAATAATAAAATAATAAATAAAATATAATAGTAAATAATATAATAATAAATATAATAATATAATAATAATAATAATAAATATAATTATTAATAATTTTAATAATATTAATATATTAATTATATAATAATAATAATAAAATAATAATAATTAATAATAAAATATAAAAATATATAATATAATAATAATAAATGAAATAATTAATAATGATAATATTAATCAATAATAAATAATAATAATGAATAATAATAATAATATAATAATATCAATAATAATAATAATAAAAACAACCAACAATTAAATAATAATATAATTAATAATAAATATAATTATATAATAATAATAATGTAATA
>JABUQX010041668.1:0-27718 GCA_015478945.1 Trachelipus rathkii
TATATGAATTGGCCATAGAAATACATAACATTCTATATATATATTATATATATATATGTACAAGAAGTTACTATATATATATAGTACCTACTATTAATAATTATAATTAGTATATAATAATATATGTATATTATATAAGTTATATCAGTTATACATAAAAATATAATATATTATCAACATATGGAGGTATATTCGTAAATGAAAATAATGTGGTGAAAAAATCCGATCCCGCGGAGGAACCCTATCAAATTCGTCGTGCAATCGGATGAAATTTTACATGATACAAAGTCGACCCATCTACATCACATACATACAACCAGGAGCGAGAGTTGGCACTCAATTGGATCATAAAACTTGTATTCTCCGCTCCGAGACCAGACGACCAGACGACCCGACCGACGCAAGCTGCTCAGTCTACGTTGCGAAATATTAATTAATTTAATATGTTTATTTTATTTTGTATTCATGGACTATAGTTTGTGTCCAACACTATTGCACAAAACTCTTTTTCAAAAAATAATTCCTTTGTACTCTGAAATATGCCATTGAACCTGGAAGTTTTTTTCGGTGTTTTTAATTCCGTAATTTGACTCCCATTATCATACATCCGTTTCTAATTCTACCACTGTTCCTGTTATTTTTTAATTGCTCCTTGTATTTTTCCTTTCCCCGCAAATTCAATTTTACTACCCATCTTTACAGCCAGTTTTATTTTAATTTTGTAGACAGGCCGAATCCCAAGGGATTACTATATTTAATAGATATATAATATATAATATCTTTATTATATATATATATATATATTAAATAATATTATATATATAATATATATACCCTTATATCTATAGTAGAATATATAGCCAGATTTCCCGATCATGACATTATATGTACAAAATACTTATGTGCGTATCTTTATCTAATTCAGCAACTCATATATACTTCAACAACGCAAGATATATAAGAATACATTTATTCACAAATTGTTATACTTGATTCACTTAATTTATATGACTAGTTTTAGTTTATTGAAGTAACTATTACTAAGCATAACTAAATGAGAACTAACTAATAATGCATTTTACGGAGTGTACTTGAGATTAACAAACATACAAGCAAAATACTGCTAGATTATACTCCTATGTACAATTTATGTTATTATTATTATATTATTAATTAATATTACATTATTATATTGATGCTATTATTATAATTATTTATAATATATTATTTATTATTATTCATAAATTATTTATTATTATTACTATTAATAATATTATTAATTATTATAGATTAATTTAAATTATTTAATTTATATTTAATTTATTATATTATTTATTAATTATTATTGTTATATTTATGTTAATAGTATTATAAATATATTTAATTTATTTCTTATTTATATTTATCTATTAATTATTATATTTAAAATTTTATATTAATGTAATTTAATTAATTAAGTATTATTATTAATATTATTATTTTTATATATTATAAGATATAATAAATTAGTTATATATAATTATATATTAATAAGTAAACTACTTAAGATTATAATTAATAAATTATAACTATTAATACTAATTATTAATAATTATAACTAAGTAACTAAACTATTCAATATATTATTAACTTATATATAAATTAATGTAATTAACAATTATATACTATATATAACTATATAACTATAATCATAATTAAATTTAATATAATTAAATAAATATAATATCAATCATAATAATTAATCTATATATAAATAATATTTAATTAGCTTTTAATATATAATAAATATAATATAAAATAATTAATAAAATACTATAATAATAATATTTTATTATATATATATTATTTTATTTATGTATTATTATTTTATTATTATTTATTATTATTACATATTATTATTTAATTTATATTAATTATTATTATTATATTATTACTTATAATTTAATTTAATTTTATATTCTTTATATATTATATTTATTGATTCATATAATTATATAATATATTATTTATATTATTATTTAGATTATATTATTATTTATATATTATATTAGTAGTAGTTAGTAAGTTAAATTAGATAGCTCAGTAGTATGAATATGTAGAGTAGATAAGTATATAAGTAGCTAGAAAGTTAGAAATGATGTTATAGTGTAGCTTTCGTTAAGCTATAGTAAGATTAGCGTCATCCTATTAAGTACTAAGCTAGTTATTTTACGATGTTTTACACTCAATGCATCTTGCTTTGTTATAATATATTCTATGATCTGGCTTAATTCCGTCAGAAAGATTAGATAGAATTAATTTTCAAAACAAAAGAATCTTGAATATGTTTCAACCATCTATTCTTTATTGTATCAGTCCTTATATAAGTTAAACCGTGAGCAAACATAGCAGACGACCGAGTTTAAAAACTTTAATGAATATAATTTGCTGACCTAGAATAGAAAGGGAATATATCTTCATCCTCTTATCACTTACTCTCTATGTTCCTCTTCTAATTCATCACATCCAATACGATTTACTTTAATTCTGCTCTATAAAAGATACTTATTGCGTATCTGGAAACTAATTTTTCAAATATAGCGCTTGACTGCCCATACTCTCGTCTTCATCATCCCCCAACTTGATTCGCATTTCATCTTTCGCTTCTGCAATATCTGGGTGCGATACTCTCGTAACTCAATTAGCTCTCGTCTATTTACTATAATGCTCAATCTACATGTTTATTCTCTACTCTATTCTAGTCGACATCAATCAGTGAATTACAAAAGAAAAAATACTCATTCAAATTTACCTATCTCACCCTCACACAATCTACGCACAATACAGCTACAAGAGAGACATACAATATATATCACAGCTTATAGTACGACTACGGAACTCTTTTCGATTAAGCGCACCTACATAAGAGGAAAACTGTGATATAACAATCAAAATGTACTGTATAAGCTTTTAAAAGGTTATTATTTCATTCTCTAATTTTGCCTAAGGCTAATTAAATAACAACAAAATAGTATAAAAAGATGAATAACAGACTTCAAACTATAGGATCATAGTAAATTACCTATAGTTAGGTAGTTTTATGAGTATTAATAATCTTTCTTTTATATTTTTTTTTACACATCTATATATATATATATTTGCTTTTGTATTTATTATTACAAGCCAGAAAGTAAAAATGTCTGAAACATCATGGAGGAGGCTCACAAACACTCGCTATCTTTTCTCTGGACGTCTCTTCCATAGCATGGCGAGACATCGAGAAATCGTGAAGTCCCAAAAAAACATGAATACGATTAGAGTCATCAATACTCTCTTAGATGCACCTGCGCTAAGGCGGAACATACCTATATCAATCATCTAGAGTTGCAGGTTGTAACTAAGAGACGACGATAAAATATTATAGTAAATATAGAAGATATAAATATTGAAGTGAGATTAGTATACTTACCAGATATAAAATCTTATCACTCATTCAGATGAAGTATTTAATTAATATATAGAAAACGGACATAATTCCCCTTCTTCACAAATATATGAGATTATAAACTGCAAAATAGAATACATTTAAATACACATTAATAAATAACTTTCTCTATTAATTAACTCGTTTCTTCTACACATATGACTTACATAAAAAAATATTTATTAGAATTTATTTATAAATATTATATATAATATCTGAGAAAAATTGAATGTTAAACTAAGTGACGAACTACTATTACCTGGAAATTTACTTAGAATAAATATATAATTAGTTTAAGATAAAGATCAGATTTATTATACGTTTAAAAAGACAACTTTATGGCTACTCATCGACTAGATTATTCACGAACCATGATATATGCCAGATTTAATAATGTATTTTCTACAACGCATTTCTATCAAATATTGCTGAGTATACAAAATAAGTTATCTGTTATGTACATCATATTTCACATTTCTACACTTATTTCACATTTATGGTATATGCTCTTGTTTTTTTACAGCGAACACTTGCGATTCGCGTATACTACTACTAAAAGCTTCTGGCAATTTTTAATTTAAGGCTTTACTACTATCTACTTAACATTTACTTTTACTTTTACCTTACTACTACTGACTTAATGTATTCTTATTAATTACTAATTATAATGATATTTTAATGAATTGATTTAATTAAATTGATAAGGAATTATATTATATCAATGTTAATAATTTGAAAATATTAATACAAATTAATTTAAATTGATTTTTTTAAATGGATTATTATTATTGAGAAAATTTAAAAAATAATTTAACTCAGTTACTATTTTTTATTTATTAGTAGTATATGTTTAAAATATAATCTATATTATATATTATTTATATTATTATCACTATTATTATCTATTATTAATTTAATTTATTTATAATTATTAATATATATATTTAATTAATATTATATTTATATATATTATATTTTTATTATTATTAAATTATTAATTATATTTATATATTTAATTATTAATTAATTAATTATTATATATTGTATTAAATTATAATAATTATTTAATTTATATATTATAATACTATAATTACATTATATTATTTATTAAAATATTATTTATTTATTTAATTATTATTATATAGTATTCATTATTATTATTTATATTAATTATTTCCATTTTTTCTTGTATTTATAAATAATTTATCTATTTATATATTAAAGGAGATATAATAAATAAATAAATAATTAAGTAATATAAAATATTATTCTCAAAGCTTTATATATTAATATATAGGGTGATATCAAATATAACACTCTTGGCAGTACAAAAAACTTACAGAGGAAGGAGTACTGATAGAGCAAACGATATATAAGTAGATAACATTTATTATAGTTTAATACTCTGTATGTTGTAATATGACGCTTATCGTTTCCAAATAAGTCGTATAGTATACTGAGATTGAAGAGGTATAATATATACTACTAGTTTTAATTAGTATTATGTCTGATCACAGTTATGATATATATATATATCCGAGCTATTAATCGAGTTATATACTCACTCCCTAGTGAACGAATTTAAGAGTGACTCACATAATTTTAATTAGTAGTTATTGTAAGCGTTAGTCGATACATGATGCGTGTTTATTAACGCCACTATAACGTACTTCGAGAAAACACGTAGGCAATACCTTTATATTATTACATATTATTACCTACCTAATTTATCGTTAGTAATTTAAGTTATAACTAATGAGTGTAGTAAGTATACAATCGAATTAAGAGAGAAAAGAAAGAGATTCCTTATCACCCCGTTCTCTCCCTCCGAGAGACGATGAAGCACGAATAGTAGAGCATTCTCCTATTGGCTGCAGGTTTTAGAACACCTTGTTTAAGATGTCCTGGCGCTCGGCACACAGATATCGAAATACAGGGCCAAATTATCTTGCCATACAATCTCCGAGAGAATGAGAACATCGTGTTTAATCCACCTCAACAGAGTATTGACGCTCTTCGTCAATGGCCACAGAGTAATCGTTCCTCTCGCAGATTCACCAGTAACGAGAGCAGTATAGCAATAAGCTTCCGGGGAATATTCACATCGAGTGGAGAGCGAGCTGATTAGTGACTTCTGTGAGAGCGAGACGCTTCTTATCTTTGAGACATAACTTACACGCCGAGCGCACTTAGAAACTTGGACAATCTTGCGGAAGAGCGTGTAAAGGTATTGAGCCTGTTTGATCGTTTGCTCTCCCGAGGCGTACCGTTAAGCTGTACATGCTATCGATCGTCTCTGTACGGCACCAGCCACATTAAATGATAGTAACGGCTTGGTACAAAGTCGGTAAGAGCTAACAGTCGACGCGTCACACAACGATAAAACTAGTGTACCTTCAGAGTCGTCCGTACTTTAGAAACAGAAGCGTCATACCACATAAGGTTTATTTATAGCAAAACCATTGTATCGCTCTATATCGTTTTGCAACTCAGCCCTCTGCACAGTTTCGTATCGCACACGTACGAGCGTTTCTGAAACACCGAGAGCACTATATATACTACTTACTATATACACAATCTCCCCTCTCCTTTTCTATTATATTTGTAAGTCTGTACCTATCTTTACTATTCTACTATATAAAATTGAGTATAATAAGTGAACAATTACTATTGTTATTTCGGGCAGCTACCCGCCCCTTTATTATATACCACTTTAGCAAGATGGCGCAGAATCACCTAATACTGCGAACCTACGACTATATGATATATATATATCCGGCCATTTTGAGGGTAGTAGTAAACTATTGTCAAAACAACACGACTACCTTATAGGTTGCTCGGATTTGAGAGAGACTAATTATTACTATAAGTACACGCCAAAAATTTTACGAGATAAAAAGGTTCTTTAGAGTACCAGTAAGTTATTTAAAAATATTTAGTACTATATTTCACTTCAGGACATATATATTACTATATAGTATCTTTTTCATAGCCTTTATTCACGATAACTCGCTCAACTGACGAAATTTTCACTTTTCTCATATTACCGAAAAATATACGAAAGAAGAGAAAAATATCTCTAAATAAATAGAAAAGGATAACCAATTATGTCAGTATATATCTTATAATATAAAGTATAAACTATACAATATAATACTATGATATATATAATAGTAATATACTAGTAATAATATATATATATATATTATTGATTATATATATTAATTAAATAAACCAATATCAATAATAATATTAATACCTATGATATATAATATAATATATTAACTTGTATAGTATATATATTAGAATTATAAATAAATTAATACAAAATAAATTAAATACCTATGATACTAAATATCAAGGGTGTTACCCAGAAAGAACTGGATGCTAATATGATGTCAATATCGGAGTAGTATAATATATATACACTGCTAATAATATACTTATAGTACAAGCGCCAAAATGTGTACTACAGTACTCAAATCGAAGAGCGGAAAGTAGCAAACAGTAATTAGTTGCTAAAAAGCAGCATTATTAATGCAAGATTTATCTCCAACCATTAGATTTTTTATCAGGTTATGACGTAACAAGGTGGTTTCGCAAGCCAGAGAGGCCGATTTCTAAGGCCTGGAAGACCGTTTTTCAGAGGCTCTTGAGGCTTCTATTTGAAAATTCCAGTATTGTCGGCAGCTGACTTGGAAATTTTCCGTCAGCTTCTTTAAGATTTTGACACTTGAATGTGTCAAACTCATAGGTTTCAAAGGTCGTGCAGACCCGATTCTTGAGGTCAGGGATGACCGTTTCCTATGTTTAACTGAACTTAATGGATTCGGCCCCCCAAAAGCGTTTTATTTTCCTTTGGGTTTACAGAAGCTGAATATTTTTAACAAAAGAATTCCAAAGTTAATATTTGCTCTGCATATTTGGAATGCAAACGGTACCAAATTAATATTTAATAATTAAGCATGTTTAAATAGATACACACCTGGACTTATATTACTAATTGAAAAACTTAATTATTCATATTATTATAATCCCAACCCTGATTGTTTATAACACATACATGACCAAGTACTCCAGGTTAATGTAAGACCAAATTAAAGGTATAAAATGACCAATTCAGTAGTGAAACATATATTACCTATTATAATCTCTGACGTCATTAAGTCCTGCCTATCATTTGTTATAATTTTCTACCTCACATTTTAGGATAAACTATAAGATGAACAGTATCCCTATACTATAATATATAGTATAGCATTCACCTCTATTCAGACTCTGCTTAGCCCAAACAGATATATAGAGACGTCAGCTTGATATATTGAACTACGCGATTTATGGCACGCTACGCTCATAGTATACCCATTAGGGGTATCAGTAGCCCCAACTAAAGTAAGGAAATCTATGAGTCATATAATAGATATATGAATAAATAAATTTATATACCTGAAATTATTATAGATAATAAGGGTGTTTTTCTTTGATTTGAAACAAAACGAATCAGAGGAATGTAATAGTGCCAGATTTTGAAAGCGGGGCACCAGAGAACCATGAGCCATGACGCTAGTAGCCTAGAGGAGCCGTGAGCAGCGATAGACACGGAGCCGGAGTCGGAGTCAGAAGGTAATAATTGAGAATAAATGCGTGGCATAATAGCATATAGAGAAGAAGATAGTGATTAGGATAAGGTAATGTAAGTAATATGAAAGAACTCGGAAACTTAGAAGTCTACAATTGTCCTAGTAGCGAGCAATGAGATACTGAGTATGTGCCAGGTCCCCGATATCTAGGTGCCGAGAGTGAAGGGTTAATAAGTAGAGTTGACCGGGTGAGGTTATTAGTTTGAGTCTATATATTCGCACACATATTCCGCTAACAACACAATATTTTATGAGACGATCATATAGGTATAGTTTCGAATTTAATATGACTCGATATTAATGAAAACGTTATCAGAGGAATCAGAGGATGTTATTGTTGAACACTCAGGAGGAGTCCCAGATGAGCAATTAGAAAATTCAACAAAGAAATAAGAGAATTTAGACAAACAAATGCTAAACACAGAGAGATCGGGATAATCGGAGAAGAATTGACGGACACGCACGCGTTATTGTCAGAGAAGACGTAGTTTGTCCAGGAGTAGGAAATTATATGACACCGTATAATCTGATATACTGTTGATCTGGCCCAATCAGAGAGTAAGAGGAGGCCACCGACGCGCTAGTGAGACCCTCGAAGACAATGAGGTTTATCGTCACTGCTCTTGTAAAATTACATTGAACTTTAATCATGGTGCACGTGTCGATATTATTAGTTACAGTATGATAGCACTTACAACAACATTGGAGTAACGCAATCATAAAGCAATACACACAGATAATCAATTGAAACTCAGCATACAATACATTATCCGGCCTACTTGCATAAATCAATCTTTGACCGGTTTCAGCAGTAGCCGTTTTGGAATTGACTCGAAGAGTGTTTTTATGTATAATGACTCTGAATAAAAGAAATACTATTAAATTTTAAGGCTTCTTTCTCCCAGTAGAAGCATGTTTGGAGAATATTAACCACCACAGTTTTGGATGGATATATAAACTGTATTTGCAGGCAAGCTAGAGATGGATCTCTGCCATAACTCTCAGTCACTTATGTTGAGAGGAAACACGACGTTTAGTTGGATAACTACCTTATTCAAAACTTGAAGAATACGTCCTCTCGTCCCTCTAACGGTCTCCCCATTCTCTCTAGCAGTAGTCCTCTAGTCTTGTATCTCCTCCCTCACTTCTTGTCAATCTACATCTCGCCACGTCGAAATTCTCACTCATGCCCTATCTTCTCTGTGCAATGCGTCCGTTCTCCTTTCCTACTAATCTCTTTTGGACGCCTATCTCTCGTCTAGACCATAGAGCGATAACAATAACGCGAAAAATGCCTGAATGAGTATCTACTTATCTTGACACTGGTTTCATACTTGTGGCAGCATGGCTGTTTGCATCCTTTTCTTGAGAGCGCCAGTTGATAACAGTACCTGACCTCCTCGAGTGGTATATGATAAGTTAAACTTACCTTTCGAATTCATTCTCACGTGAGTAAATTCAACTAGAACATAAACCTTACACTCCTCTTACTAATAGATCTTTTTGCCCTCCGACGTAATATCACTATCACACTATATCACGATATCAACAATCAGTATACTAAAGAATACGGCATCCAAACACACTATATCGAAACGGTGGATCTCCCCCAGTTTTCTGCCAAGCTCGTCGAATTACCTGAAAGACGAAGTTACAAAGACGCACAAAGCTGGATCTCGACATTCTTTCTAAAAGCTGGCACTAATTATCGGCAAAGTCAAATCCTGCCATCGGGCGTCCTCCTTTACCCCGTTCCTAATAAACACTGGAACATGAGACCTTATGGAGAATTCAAGCCCTGACCAGATACACAAAAACGGTAGATACATCCCATTCACACATCAAGCTATTCTCAACTCCTGCATAATCTAAGAACATAACTCAATGATGAATTAGATATCCCATTCGACCAGAAGATCTAGATAACAGACAGTCCAGTCATTACCGTTGGTGGCTTAAATTTTTAATATATGCCTTTTTTGGTTCAAAGAATGCGAGAGCAACATTTTAAAGAATAACGGACTCCATCTTCAGAAATATCCTTCCGCTTTCGTGTTTAATAATCCTTTTTAAATTCTTATCTATCTAGATGATTTGTCTCATTTTCTACGTCCAAAGCTTGAACATAAAAATCATCTGAAACAAGTTTTTAAACTCCTCCAAGAAAATGGTTTTAAAAAATCTCTTTAGAAAAATGTGAATTTAACCAATCTTCACTCAATTTCTCGGCTACCACCGTTCTTCAGAAGAGGCCTATTATGCTCCCAACGAAAAGAAAGAAATCCCATCTCAAACTTTCCTCTGTACGAAGATACCTCTGGATGTTAGGATACTACAGAAGATTTATTCCTAATTTTGCCAATATCGTATTTCCAATTATCTAAAAAGCTAAGTTTCATCCCGAAGGATAAATCTCGTTTAATGGGACTCCAAAAGGAAGTGACAGTTTTAAGATTACTAAGGAAGCTCTCAAAATGCCCTTTACACTCCCTTTCTCTGTGTACCTAAGTCTTCACATTTACAACTGCGGCAACTGACAGCAGTCAGACTTTCATACGGGAGGTAGTGCATACACCAGATGACTGATGGTCAACCTGTTCACATTGACTTCTACAACAAAAAGTTATCAGATCCCCAAAGAAGGTATTTTTTATTTTGACAGAGAACTTTTGGCAGCATATTATGCTGTCCTTCATTTTAAACACATGTTAGAAGGAAGAGTTATCACGCTTTGCACATATCACAAACCTCTTGTTTCCGCTTTCTACTCCAAAAATCCTGCAAAAAGTGACCGTCAACAACGACATCTCTCAGTACTAACAGAATATATTTCTACAGCAAGTTATATCAGAGGAGCAGACAACATGGTGGCCGACACTTTTTCCCGGATTCATTCGGTATCAGTTGACGCTGTGGATTTGCCTGCAATAGCTCGCCTTCAAGAAAAAGATGAAGAAATCAAGACCTATCATGATCGTCTTCATAATTATCCCCTGCACGACAACCTCAAGATATGGTGCGATACCTCTACTTCTTTTCCCAGACCATTTCTTCCGAAGCCAGCTCGCCTTCAAATATTTAATACGTTGCATCAAATGTCCCATCCTGGTATCAAAGGTACTTTACGACTGATCAAGAAAAGATATTTTTGGCCTTGTATGGATCGTGACATTAGGCTTTTTGTACGCACTTGTGAGCAGTGCCAGCTGTCTAAAGTCCATCGTCACACCAAACCAACGGTCACTCCATTAGAAATTCCTTCTTCAAGATTCGAAACAGTTCATATAGATATAGTGGGTCCTTTTTCACCTTTCAGCATTTTTGGATCTTTCTCCAGTTTTTCGCTATCTACTCACCTGCATCGACCGAAACACAAAATGGGCTGAAGCCTTCCCAATTACCAACACTACAGCAAAGTCTGTTGCCTATGCTTTTATGCAGTGGATATCCAGATTCGGTGTTCCTCTCTATGTGATTTCTGACAGAGGTCCTCAATTCGAAAGCGAGTTCTTCAGTGAGTTGTCACATATGATTGGTTTCCATCGTCTTCGAACAACCTCTTACCACCCACAAACAAATTCCCAGATAGAAAGGTTTCACCGATCTCTCAAGACTGCCTTGATGGCACGTAAAGAAAACTGGCTTCTGTCTTTACCCATCACTCTACTTGGTCTCAGATGCATTCCAAACGATTCCGGTTATTCCGCATTTGAAGCAGTAACTGGAAAAACTCCACTTTGTCCTATGGACATTCTTCAATCTTCTCCTAACAACAAACAAGAAATGGATTCTTTTATGAAGAAATTTAAAGCCCACATGAAAGAATTGGACTTTAGAGACCTTCCTACTTTTCACTCCTTCAACAATTCTTCATATATTCCGGAAGCACTCAAGACCTGTTCTCATGTCTTCCTAAGGACTGATAGGATCAGAAAACCCTTAGAAGCTCCCTATAGTGGTCCTTTCAAAGTCCTTCAACGAATGACACATTGTTTCAAGATAGAACTCAGGAATGGTCAAACTACAGTAGTCTCAATTAGCCGTTTAAAACCTGCTTTTATGGAAACGGTAACGTCAACGATTCCTGATGTCAGTGATGACCCTGATGTCTTTGATGTCTCTGATTATCATGATGTCTCTGATGATCCTGATGTCTCTGATGTCTCTGATGATCCTGATGTCTCTGATATCCCTGATGATCCTGATGTCTAAGATGTCCCTGATGATCCTGATGTCTCTGATGCCCCTGATGGTACTGATGACCCTGATGAACCTGATGACCCTGATGATCCTGATGTCGCTGACGCCGCCGATGTTCCTGATGCCCTGACTCTCTGTGTCCTAAGGATTCCTACTATCCATATTCTTCCAAGTGCCCCCTTTACTAGACGAAACCCTCCACGTAGAGTCCGCTTCGGGATAGAAACCACTCAGTGCCCATCATAGTGATTATAAAATTAATAATAATAAAAAAAATAAACACTCCCTAATAGAGTCCGCTTCAGGATAGAAGCCACTCAGTGCCCCTCTTAGTGATTATATAAAATAATATTAATAAAAGAAATAGACACTCCCTAATAGAGTCCGATTCAGGATAGAATCCACTCAGTCCCTTTCTTTAAGTATTCCCCTCAGCACCGGTTCCGCTTCAGGATGGAAGTCACTCCGTGTTCTGGTGGGGAAGTAAATATATAGTGAAGTGTTTAATTTAGTTTCCCCCAAACGAAAATATTAAACGAATATATTATAAATGCAAAAGTAACAAATATCACAAAGTCTATTAAATTTAAAAATACTAGATTAAGCAAATAATAAATTAAACTTTAACTATAAACTCCAATTTGTTTTTCTATAATGTTCAGAAAGTGAAGGCATACGCCATCTATCGGGAGTTTCGGCAATTTTTCGTTTTATTATATTTAAAATGATCCATTTTTATAAAAGTTAGACCATAAAATATAATTTTTTTTAAATATGTATAAAATATTATAATAAAAATAAAAATAAAAGTTATAAATTTGTCAAATGTAAATATTAATAATATTTGTATAAAAACTTAATTATTATTTATGTAATTTTTTTTATTATAACTTTGTACGACTTTTTCGTTAAAAATAAATAATCTGGCGTTTCTGCTTTTTGTCTTATTAGCCTTTAAAAGAGATAAACCGTCCTGCCTAGCTACCATTATAGAGATAATTTGCTAATATAGAACAATAAGCTGAAATATCAGATCCGACCTACGAGGCCAGGAAGAAGAAGAAGAAGCTCTACGAGAAGTTGGAATCCCTCGTCTGTCTACAAGAAGTTGGACTACAAGATCTTCGACGGGCCCAACTTCTCTCCCTCTCTCAAAGCCTACCAAGAGGCTTAGGAATCCTCCTCAGGGTTACCAAGAACCCTTTGGACGATCTTCAAGAGGTTCTCCTGTCGGTGGATGGTCTCCGTGGATGGTGCTTTCACCTGACCTCCGAGATCCTCCAGTTCGTCTGCCACCTGAAAAGTAGTTTAACTACTAAAGAGATAATTTCGCAGGTAACCGCTGAGGTTACTTGCCATAGAGATAACTACAGAGAGTATTCTATACTCTTTGTCCCTTCCAGATTGTCCCAGAATTGGCCAGAAGAACACCCAGCCTCCTGTTTAGCCAACGATTTACCAACGAGCTCGTGCAGATCAGCATACCCTCTCCGACAACCTACGACCGCCTTTGCCTTAGCCGGACTTCATCCGAGCCAGTCGACGGCTTATCCTGAAGTGGAACAGTCTGACACCGCGGCATACACAGCCTTAGCCGGAACATTACCCGCAAAAAGATGGCTTTAACATCACAAATACTGGTTATTAAGGTAGCTTAAAGTTTAAAGAGATTAAAAAAAAACCCCGATAATATATTATATTCCCCTCCTATAAGGCCAGTTCCACAGAATTGCGATCATCCTCGTCCGCTATATAGTTGTCATACCAGATAATAGGATACCATATCGAGTGGTGACCATACAACTGGTAACTATAAAATAGGAATTCACAACTAATATATATATATATATATATATATATCATATTATATATATATAATATATATATATATATAATACTCTCATCTTACTCATATATATATACTATATATATAATATATATATATATATAAAGAGAGAAGAAGAGAGAGAGAGAGAGAGAGAGAGAGAGAGAGAGAGAGAGAGAGAGAGAGAGAGAGAGAGAGAGAGAGTTTCGACTCTCATGAAGAGTGGACGTGGAAAACCAGATGGGAGATGGAAAAGAAGAGAATTCAAGAAGAAATCTTTAAATGAGGTTAAACATCTGTGCAAGAACCATTCAGTAAGTGTTTTTGAACGAGCTCTCGGAAGAGAATGATTTTCAAAAGAAATATTTGCCAGGATTTAATTTAAGAACATCAGCTAAAAAGATTTATTTTTATTTGAAATTTTGTTTTATTTTAAAAATTTAAAAGTTAAATTATTTTTGAATCAAACTTAGTTGGAGAAGATATAAATATATTTTGCAAACTCCATTTACCAGCTTATAATGAAGAAAACAAAATCATTTTTATATTAAGAAGAAATTTTAAATAAGTGAATAATAAATCGCAATCATTAAATTCTAGCAACAGTGGAGTTGAATTTATCTAAATAAAAAGTCGAATCTTGTGAAGAAAAATTTCTTCGTCTATTAGCAAGGGGCTGAAGATAATGGTAGTAGTAGTAGTAGTAGTAGTAGTAGTAGTAGTAGTAGTAGTAGAGTAGTAGTAGTAGTAGTAGTGAAGATAATAATAATAATAGTAAAAATATTAATAAAGTGAATTTTGTGTGAAATATTGTGCAAATAATAATAATAATAATAATAATAATAATAATAATAATAATAATAATAATAATAATAATAATAATAATAATAATAATAATAATAATAATAAAAAAAATATAATAATATATAGAATAATAATAATAATATATTAATAATAATAATAATAATATAATTAATAATAATAATAATTAATAATTAATATAATAATAATATTAATAAATATAATAATGATAAATATAAAATAATAAAATAAATTAATTCTCATTTAATAAATAATATTAGAATTTATAGTGATACACGGAATTATAATATAATAATAAATATAATATAATAATAATTATAATAATTATAACAATAATGATAATATTTAAAAATCTTTTTTAATAATTTTTTGGTAAAATTATAATGACATCTTTTTAATAAAGATGGAATTAACAATAATAATATATATAATAATAATATAAATACATAATATAAATGTAATTATAATAAATAATAATAATCTAATATAATTGATATAATAAAATAATTAATAATATAATAATAATAATAATATAAATAATAATATATAATAATAATAATAAATAATAATAATATATAATATAATAATAATAATATTAAAAATAATATAATAATAATTAATAATAATAACAAAATAGAGGAGCCTGTGCTGCGGAGGAACAAGCAGAAGAGATAACTACAAGTCTTATGCTACACCAACCAGAGCTACCAGTGATGTAGAAGAATGAGATAAAACTCACACGTCCTGCAATACAGAATTAGCCGATGGTTCAGTTCTATATTGCATATATATATATAATATATATTATATATAGTATAACTTATCATATTATATATATATAATATATATAGATATATTATATTGTATATATATATATATAATTATATATATATGTTATATATTAAATATACTTAAATATATAATTATATGATATGTATTTCACATATATATATTATATATATATATATATATTATATACTAATATATTATATATATAATATATTATATATAATATATATATATATATAATTAATATACTTATATATATATATATATATTATGAAAAAATGCGAAAAATCATTTTCTCTTCAATATTTCGTATTTATGTATTAATTGCCTTAAATATTATTAATTTGGGTTAAAAAATCATATCGTTGAGTGTAAGTTTTATAACATAGTGTAGTAAATATATGATTATAACAAATACCAAAAAGATAAAATAGGAGAGAGAGTGAGAAAATGGTGAAGAATAAGAAACAGATCAAACATTTGAAACAAAAAAAAAAAAAAAAAAAAAAAAAAAAAAAAAAAAAAAAAAATTATGGATGTTATGAGCGAGTTTAAGTATTTTCGTTGTATAAAGATCTAAAATCTTTAATTCTTTTCAGTTGGAGCAGTTGAAAATAGAAAAGTTCTTGATGGACCTATAGGATTTTAGGACGATAGAATGATCCTGCAGAATGAATCTCTTTGAGAAATAGAAGATTAGCAAGGAAATTCATTGCGCGGCTATATTTTTGACACTCTGGGTCAAACCACTCTGTTGCTTAAGTACATGGGCACTTACTTTTGTACTAACTTCCTATTTCTCAAACAGCTTGAGAATTCAGTTATCAGGATCAATCCGATCTTACTATTCATCCTATTTCCATTCTAAAACTTTTCTATTTCTCCACATAGCTTTACTGACAAAAGAATTAGAGTTAATAGTACTGTATACATAAAAACTGATCATCAGGGGCTATGCACTTACATTCATGAGTTTTTTTTTAAAAAGATGCATATTTGCTGTTTCGAGCTTATAGTTATCTAGAAAATCACCGGATGTCAGAGTACAAACATGCGTAACAGGAATACCAGTCCACTCAGACTAGTGACTTCCGACACACGGACCAATAAAGAATGAAGACATTATAGCTCCACCGCCATACTTGTAAAAAAGAAATCGATTTTGCATATGTTTTGAAAATCCTTATTTCATCTAATTAATATATATATAATATTATTATTATATATAATATATACTTATCTATTAATATATACTATGTATATATACTATACTATATATATACATCATATATATAGATATATTAATTATATATTATACATATATATACTATAATATAATAATATTTTATATATTAATTATATAATATATATATATATATATATAATTATATTATTAATATATATCATATATTATTATATATATATATATATAATATTATTTATATTAATATATTAGCGGGCGCTATATATATATATATGAACATATTATATATTAATTATATATATATATAATATATATCATATATAATATATTATAATATATATATAGTACGTATATATATATATATATAATATATATATATTTATATAAATTATATATATATATATATATCTATATATATAAACGTATATATAATAAGATATATATATATATATATAGTCTATTATATTATAAATAATATTTATTGATAAATAATCTCCGAATGCATAATATATAGATATAATGGATTTCTTTATACTACTAGTATATAAAATAAATAAAAAATTATATAACTTACTATACATATAAATTTATATACTATAATTATCTATATATATAATATACTATATATATATATATATAATAATATATATAATAATATATACTATATATTATATATATAATATAATATAATATATACTATAATATATAATATATATATATTATATAAAATATCTAATATATAAACATAATATCTATAATATATAATATATATATTAGTATAGTGTGTCTAATAAATATATAAATATCATTTCATGAATAATCACTATATTTGAAGCTATTTAACGAAAAAACATTATATATATATATTAAATGAATTAAAAAGATTTATTCAAAAGTCAAAACAAATATGCCTCTCTTGTTACTCAAGTATGTTTAATGTTTTACATACCTATACAGTAGCACTTTCTGAAACCACCATCACCACCCTCCTGTCCATCCCTTCACATGGTCTATTGATCTATGATCTATTAATCTATTGACATGTCATATTTTGTTAAACATAACATAAAAATCAATTCTTTTATACAAGATCAATCAATATATGTTAACGTAACAAATTTGCACTTAATAAAAGCTTACTTAGCATCTAAAAACTAGAATATAACTACAAAAGACAAGCCTAAGCCTTAACATGAATAACTGTTAACGTTATCAAAGGTTCCACACATACAACAGTAAGTAACCACATAACATACAAGACGTACCCTTCACACTTGTCAACATATCTCTACTGTTAACGTATAACCTTACCTGACACAGAACATTTAGCAAAAATATACACATGATTAACTATCATATGATCACGATATTCTCTAAAATATAAGTTTCCACACCAAGAACATGGGCGTCACATAACAAGAAAATAATGTAAAAGAAAAACCTACAGTTTTCATCTACAAATCCTTATCAATTCTTACTCTGCAACCGAACTTGAACCTCTAGCTATTATGCATGCCTTAACTTTATAGATATCTCTAATATTATCGTTACCTTACACGAACGTAAACATCCATTAATAAAGCACTCTTGGATCACTCTAACTATGAATATAACCCAACGACGAACCTAACTCATCTTAAACAGGAATAACGGTCACGTACAAGTTCACACTTAACACATAAAGTTAAACAAAATCCAAAAACGTAACTTATTCACACATGATCAAGCATGTCTCTACTAACAATGTTTAATTTTACATTAACATGCTTAATATTTAACAAAAATTACTATAACCTTGTGTAATTCCATGCAGACCATGAAAGTATGCTAACGAACAAAGTTTTCACATTAAATAAATCAAATACATTACGAACAAGAAATATATATCACAAACGACAACCTGACCATCTTAAGCAAGAAAACGCTAACATACAAAGTCCAAACTATCACCAGTAATAACTAACAAGGCCTCAAAACATAATCAGCCGCATTTATCAAACATATTCCACATGACCAATGTTATTTAACATAAAATCAGTAATATTATACAGAAAAAATTAGCATAACCTACCTAACCTGCATAATACCTAAAGGGTAAATACCTAATGGGAAAGACAAACAAAGTAAGTTTTACCTTCTGTAAAGTTAAACTATAGAACATAAGTATTAACACAACACACACAGACGAATAAACAGCCACATATAACACTTATCAAAACGACTACGCGATTTTACATTCACATAGAATATTTACAAAAATCATCATAACGATTCAAATTCATTAAATACCTAACGAGTAAAGACGAAAAAAGTAAAGTTTTTAGGCTTATCTCTTTTAGACTCCGCCGCTTCAGAAAATAACCAACTAAACATGAAAATGATTTTATGCTATAACCATTTACATAAAGTGATGCAATACTTATTATATTAATTAAACAAACTGGTAAATCTGGCAACTGCGTATCATACAGAGGTATATTATTTTTTAAATTGCAGAGCTCGGCCAATTATAGATATTCAAACAAGCGTAGACACCCGCAATTTACAGAATATTAACCCTACTAAGCGTGGATGCCCAAACCCTTAATGTATAAGATCTTTCTTTCAACAATCAGAGAAGTTAAACAGAATCGACGTACGATGAACCATATCAGTTCAAAAGGTATATATTCACTTACACAACAACAACAACTACATAGTTACAAAAATAAAGTCTTTAATACTAACAACGACATAATGCTAACCGTAACATTGTATTTCACATTAATAAAGCAACCATAGCATCATCAGAACTAAGAATATATGTACAATGACAAACCTAATCACACCTTACGCAGAATAAACTACTAACATAACAAATACCTAGCACAGCGCACAAAACGACTATTCACACTTTTTTCAGCATATCTTAACATATCAATGTTATTACATTATCACTATTGATTTACGTCACAATTATCGAGTATCATTCTTATAAAACATAAGCACAAAATGATCTTTAATTCACTAACCATCTCAATATATGCTAACTACAGTTTTCACATTAATAAAGCTAACATAGATAGCATTACCAGAAATAATGTACAACGACGAATCTAACACAGCTTAATCTAAAAACTGTAAATAACAAATTCCACACTAACACCTGTAAAGTAACTACATTGCATACAAAATGTAATTCACACTTTTTCAGCATATCTCTAACAAATTATTAATTTTACATTGACACATAAATTAATCAGAATTTAACCTTGTCTAATTATCTACAGACCAACGAATAACTGTTAAACATAACAAAGTTTTATCCAACATAAACAAAAATAAGTTCTTCTACTATTACTAACATCGAATAAGCTAACGAAACAAGTATTTTACATTAATAGGCAGCATAGATAACTGAAACTAAGAATATAATGTACAACACAAACCTAACATACCATACGCCCGAATAAACTACAACATTAACAAACTTCCACTTTTAACAGCAGTAAAGTAAAACAATCTTCAAAACGTAACTATCACACTTTTTCAAGCATATCTCTACATATTCAAGTATTTTAAACTTCTATCTCAGAGTTTATTTACTATTAATTTTGTTGCTATCATCATTATCTGCAAGAATATAATGCTTAACAACAAGTTTGCATCAATAAAGAAACAATATATACGAACTAATATATAATGTACAATGAACCTAATCATACCTCGCGTATGAATTAATCACTAATCCTGAAAATTTCCCACTTATCAAAGGTAAGGTAGCTAACACATACAATACTCGATATGCTCCACTTTTCGCGGCATATCAGCAAAAGGTAAAGACGTATTATCTACCAAAATCCCATAACGAAGTAGCACAATTAAATTTCCAGCATAAATGACACTATTTCATCAAAGTCACTCTTCGGTTAACATCATCTTCTTACCTATGATAATCGTAGAACATTAGCAAAATTTAGGGCAAAAACCGAACATTACTCAAACAAAAAACTTACTAGGCTCACGTTTCTACACATCATCGTCACTTAACACTAATATCTTACAAAAACTCTTCGTTTCTCTCACAAAATCAGTTTATTTTCACCAAAAGTAATATTTAACATAACGCACCTAACTTACGAATAACAGTTTTCATTAACCAAGTGTATCTAAGCAACACATTACCTTCCAAGAAAACCAGGGGATGCGCCTGAAGGAGTGAATCCGGCGAGGGGCTATATGCCAGCCCCGAAGGCTGAGCCTTACCCTCCTCGGAGAGGTAAAGCCGCTTACACCTTCGGGTGATCCCCCTCGAGGATCTCACATCCTATCAAGGGCCATTCCTCTGTTTTCTCTTGGATCGTATGTTGTTTAGTACTCGTTGAGTTATGAAAAACTGTATTATTCGTAAAGGTTAGGGTACGTTTATGTTAATATTCTAGACCATGTGAAAATAAAACTATTTGTTAGAGAGAAACGATGATTTTTGTAATATTACTGGTTAACTGCGATGATGTTTAGAAACGTTGAGCTAGCGTTAAGTTTTTGTTGATAGTAATGTTAGGTTTGCCCTGTAAGTTTGCCTATATGTCTACGATATATTTTAGGTTCAAATATTGTTAGACCGAACGATGACACTTTGGATGGAGATAGTGCTCCATCATAGCTTCAAGATGTGTTGTCTATAGATTTGGTCTTTTTAAGATTTGATAGATAATACGTCTTTACCTGTGGTTGATATGCCAGTATAATTAAGATATCGATATGATATGAAACCGTGTAACTGTTACCTTTGATAAGTAGGAATTTTGCAGGATGTTAGTGTTAATGTATGCGCGAGGTATGTAGACTCCAGTTTGCATTTGTACATTTATCTTAGTTCGTTAGATATGTTAGCTTTTTGATGCTAAACTTTGTTGGTTAAGCATTTATTTTGTCAGTATTATGATTAGACAGGTTTATGCTAAATTTTGTTAAATAAAGGGATTTAATGTAAAGTTTAAATATCTTAGAATATGCTTGAAAAGACTTGAATCAGGTACTTTTGACGATGTTCAGGTACTTTTGCTGTAAGTGCGAAGTTTTGTTTAATTTAGAGTATCGTACGTTATGATGTGTAGTGTCGTATGTACATTATATTCTAGTCAGGTTATCTTGCTTACTTTATAATGTAAAAACGTGTACGTTGTATATTCGAGGTCTAGTATATAAAGAATATTTTTGTGTTATATTTGGATTAACTTTGTTTATGTTCAGTTATATGTTGTCTGTATGATAATGATAAACAAGGTATGATAAATTCTGTTAAATAGTACTGTGTCAATGTAAAATTACGTTATATGTTACGAGATATTGTTGGGAAAGTATATAGGTTACGCTTGTATGCCATGTAGTTAACTTTACAGGTGTTAAGTGACTTTGGTTATGTTAACAGTTTATTCGTAATTAAGTTGTGTTGATTCGTCGTTGTACATTAATTTTCTTAGTTATATTCTATGCTAGCTTTTACTTAATGTGAAACCTTTTAGTTAAGCATATTATGCGATTTAGATATATAAAACGCATTTGTCTTTTATAAGGAATGGGTGTTGCTCCAAATGTGACTACTGACCTATAATGTAAATTAACATCGATATGATAAAAGACATGCAGAAAAAGTTAGAAGTTTAAGGGGGAATACGCGTTACCCATCGGTACTTTGTTAATGTTAATAGTTTACTCGGGACGTAGAGTGTTAGGTTACGTTTTTCATGTACATTATTTTCTTAGTATATGATGCTATGTTAGCTATATTAATGTGAAAAACTTTGTTAGATATTATAGTATGGTTAATATATAAAGGCATCATTCGTTGTGCATGTTATAATGAAGTGATAGTCGAAATGCGACGTAGATCAATAGTATTAATGTAAAATTCATTTGATATGTTAGAGATATGCTGGAAAAAAGTCTTGATAGGTTACGTTTGTGCGCTGTGTAGTACTTGTAATGTTATGTAGTTTATTCTGGCTCGTAAGTGTATTACGGTTTTTCTTGTATTACTTCTGTTTGATGAGCTATGTTAGCTTTATTTAAGTGAAAACAATGTTAATACGTTAGCATATATTCGCTTGTTAGTATATAAAGAGCTTATTTTTGTACTATGTTTTGTTGTTGTTGTGTTAACGAGATACATACCTTTTGAAGGAATATGTTCCATTCGTACGTCCGAGTATTTTGATAATTTTCTTACTGATGGTTGAAAGAAAGAATCTCTCATTACATTTAAGGTTGTTTATACACTTGTTCAGTAGGATAGTTTCGCTATCTATACGAAGACTATCTCCCCGCACTCTACGCTGTTGTTGATTTATGTGCTGGCAGACTCACTTTCTAATTTTCTCTCTTGCTCACCTAACGTATTAGTTCTTTCATTTGCTTGTATTTCCTGTCGGCTATATTAAATGTTGCATCACGTTGCGTAGGTGCACAGAATCTAAATATCCATGGTGAAAGTTTATATTTATAGCGAAGTTCAGATCTAAGAAAGAGATAAGCCTAAAACTTTACTTTGTTCGTCCCTTTTATCGTTACGTATTTGATGTTGGTAAAGTTATGATGAATTTTTTGTAATTTACTCATGTTAATGTAAAATCCGCGTATGTTTTCGCTTTATGACTAAGTTGTATGGTAGCTGTTTTTCGTCTGGGTTGTCTAGTGCGTGTGTTAGTACGTTATGTTCTAGATTTACTACAACAGTAAAAACTTTATTTGGTTTTTTGACCAAAAAGTAAATTAAGGGTTGGGTATTATACGGTTAGTAAGTATGTAATTTTTCTTGTTAAAATTTACTATGTTATGTAAAAATTACCATTTCATGTTGGAGATATGTTATAAAGTGCTACTGGATTAGTTTTTGTAGCCTGTTATACTTTTACTATTGATAAGTTTGGACCTTTGTTATGTTAACAGTTTATTCGTCTAAAGTGTCAGGTTTGTCTTATATATATATTCTTATTCTAACGAGCTATGTTAGCTTTATTAATGTGGAAAATTTGTACGTTAGCATATTCTAATGGTTCCTACTTATGTTTTATGGTTATGGGTAAATTTTTAAATATTACCATTTAATGTAAAGATTAAAATAATGTGTTATTTAAGAGCATGCTATCATGTGTGAATAAAGTGAGTTTTTGGATGTTATGTTATTACTTTACTCTGTTGTTAACTGTGAAACTTGTTAACGTTGACCGTTTATTCCTGTTAAATGTGTTAGTTCGTCTTGGGGTAGATCGCATAGTTAATGATGCAATTATGCTTTATTAAGTGATTACTTGTCAGTGTAGGTTAACGATAGTGTAGGATATGCTTGAAAAAAAAAGTTAAATAGTACTTTTTCATGCAGTGTAGTTACTTAGTGTTAGTTGAACTTTTTAAGTACAGTTTATCGTGGTGTAAGTGTGTTAGTTTGTCTTTTGTACATTATTTCTAAGTTCATGTTACGCCATGTTAGCTTTAATGATGTGAAATCTTATTATAGAGTATATTCGTTGATCTATGATGCTTAACAAGTGGATAATTTTTGCCTAAATTTACGTGTGTCAGTAGTTACGTTAATATGTAAGAGATATGGTTGACAAAGAAATGTGAATAGGGTACGTCTTTGTATGCATGGGGTACTTTATGCTGTTATGTGTGGACTTGATAACGTTTAACAGTTTATATGTTTAAGGCGGTGTCAGGCTTGTCTTTTTGGTAGGTTATATTCATAGATTAGATGATCCTAAGTAATTTTATTAAGTGAAAACTTGTCTTAAAAGTATATGATTATCGTTGTATAAGAACTTGATTTTATGTTATGTTTACAAAAATGTATGAATGATTTAAATCAATAGATCAATAATCAATAGATCACAAACTGGAGAGAAGGGGTTGGCCGGATGGTGGTTGGGCATTCAGGTTGATTACTGAATTACTGATATAGGGTATGTAAAAACGTAATTTTAAGTTAAAACATAAAAGAATAAGAAAAATTTATATTTATTTATTTATATATTTATTTATTTTTTTTTTTCTGATGTCTGAACCATTATTTTCGAAAATCTAACAGACCCAATACATATTATAAAGACCCAATAATTATCATTACACAAATTTAATAACTCGGCACTGACACACGGTAGCATCTTCAACAACTACCTCTGAGTCAACTCCTTCTTCATTCATCTCCCTCTTTATCTTCCTTCTCCTTTCCTACTTCCTCGTTCGACCTCTGGTTTGCACTCTTGCTCTTTTTCGTTCGATACCCCCCCTAATGGAGTCTAACCACCTATACGACTTATAACCAATCAATTCGAAACTCTGCGACCCTCAACCATATAAGACACCAACATTTTGTTTTCGATGTTATTAACTCTGCACCGCACGGCTCCAACGGCGGTGCGGACTCTGAATCTTCTCAGCCTTCTCCGTCCTCATTCTTCTTCCTTCCTCCTTTCCTCTCCTTCTCTTTCCTTTCTTCTTTTCTTCCTCATTCTTCCTTCTTCTTTTCTCTTCTTCCTTGTTTGCATTCCATGCATTCTTCTTTTTTTTCAAATGATGGACCCCCTCCGGGAGCTGTCTTCTGGACTCCGATGCCGAATTCCACTCCACTCCGTCTCCGACTCATCCTCTATCCTGTCTCAAGTTTCAGTCTTCTTACGTCAATTTTAATTTTTTAGGGGGGCTACGTCCCCCGTTACGTGGGAAAAACGGCAGACGTAATATGATCTCCGACGAGATTATCTCTATAACTCACAATTCCAAATTTCACTCGTACGTTAAGCATTAACATGTTTTGCAGACGAATTTGACTTGCCTAAGGGGCCAACGCCCCCTTAGGGTGACATACGGGTCACCAAAAACTCGCGGAATCAGTTATCACACATATATTAATATACCAAGTTTGAAGCGATAGCTTTATGCTTGCCTAGCGAAAATGTGCAGTAACAGTGCGGATGCGTCGGTGCGGTGCTGCAAGGCGAAAGTCCTGAGACGCTGAAGAGAGCAAAGGTAAAAACACTCATAAGTGTTTCCTCGGAAAAACTTCTTCGAGTAATATATAATAATAAATAATCAATAATGGTATGTAAATAACCTGATCGCGCGCGCACGCGCGTTATAAAAAATAATTACGAAATACAAGACATAAATCAATTAACTTATCTCAAAACATGGGTTCTATCAGTACGCTTAAAACACTCGAGTCGGTAGGTCCAAATGGTGTGCGCAACTGACCCTATTACTAAACATTATCGGAATGATAATTATTGCTAATTATTTTCTTTCGATTCATTTTCATGGAAAGCAACAGAACCTAGAAGACGATTTAACTCATTAGGGGGTAACGTATCCATAATCTGATTGGAATTAAAAAATGAATTCTACCAATCATTTAAACTTTCTATATACCAAAAACCCCTTGAGGGCTCCAGCCCCTTCGGCGAGGCTAAATCCTTGAGTCAGGCTCAGAACTCGGAAGTGTCTTCCAGACTAAATTCAGTCTCCACGAACCTTAAAACTAGTTGATTACCCTAAACGCTATACCATAGGTAACACAAAGATGGTGGAGTACGGGTCTTCGGCCCAGTTTGCGTTAGTTCGCCCGTTACTTACTCCTACTAACCTAACCTAACCTAACCTAATTAACTAATTCCTAACCTAACCAAACCTAACATGACTTAATCATAACGTTACATAACGTAACCTTTAACCTACGTATCAAATTTTCAAATTAAAATAATGATTTATCTTACCTCCCATGAGTTTGAATTACAAACAACTGGTTGACAAATATTAATTCCTCTTTATTCTCTAATGTATGTAAAATTAAATATAATAATCAAACATAAATACATATTAAAATATTAAAGAACAATCCTGAAATTTTTTTTAATGGCACAATACAATTATAATTAAATAAATGTAACTTAAAATATAATAAAATTAAAAGAAAGAAATTAAAAATTTACCTAGCTTCACCAATACTGTAAATATTGAATACTTATTCTTCTCTTTCAGGGTAAATTTTACTTTTCATCTATACAAAACTTCACCATGAATAGAATATAATAATGACCTATTATATATATATATATATAATATATATATAATAGTATATATATATAATATATATATATATATAATAATACATATATATTATATATTATATATATATTTATATTAAATTATATATATATATATATAAATATATATATGGTTCTGTTGAATGAATGGTCCCGCGTTTTCTTAGTCATAAATTTTATGTACGTATTTTACATTTTGCTTTAATTTTTCATGATAGGGATAATTAATTGGTTACAAAGAATGAAATCAATATTGTATTAATGATGAATCCATTATTCAATTAATGTTCCTTTAAAGAAATATTTCTGTATATTATATATACTATATTATCTTATATATAATATATATATATATATATTATATTATATATATATATATATATATATATACTATACTATATATATAATAATTATTATAAATTATAAAACGAGAGGGAGAGAGAGAGAAGAGACGAAGAGAGAGAAGAGAAGAAGAGAGGAGATGAGAGAGAGAGCCAATAAGATAACAAAAAAAATTTTGTACGATTTTGGTACTTTATTAAAAACTTTTATCCAGTTTAATACTATTTATTTTTTTAAGGCATAATCCAGATAACAAGGCCAGGAGAATTTCTCGAATGGTATGACAAACTTACAGGGAAACAATGCATATGAAATCAGCGATAAAGCTGCATTCCGGATGTAAACAATCTT